>PVJN01017162.1:0-32659 GCA_004026805.1 Lasiurus borealis
GCCGAGACTGGTTTGGCTCAGTGGACAGAGCGTCGTCAGCCTGCAGACTGAAAGGTCCCAGGTTCGATTCCGGTTGGGGGCATGTATCCTGGTTGCGGGCACATCTCCACTGTGGGGCATGCAGGAGGCGGCTGATCGATGTCTCTCTCTCATCGATGTTTCTGACTTTCTATCTCTCTCCCTTCCTCTCTGTAAAAAAATCAATAAAATGTATATATTTTTTAAAAAGTATGTTTTATCATTTAAATTACTAATAAGCATGAACAGAGCTCTACCAAGCACAGGGTCCAGAAGAAAATGCATTGTGCGGGTCTGAGCAGCTACCGTATTTTCTGGTGTATAAGACGACTTTTTAAACTCAGGAAAATCTTCTCAAAAGTCGGGGGTTGTCTTATATGCTGGGTGTCATCTTATAGGGCGAGTATATCCCAAACTCTATATTTTAACTGGAAAAGTTGGGGGTCGTCTTATATGCCCAGTCATCTTATACGCCGGAAAATACGATAATTGAAGGGAAATAAGGGTGCCTTCATATGCAGAGGACCCGAGGGTGGACTAATCGCTGCCTTTGCATATGCTGTTCCTTCTGCCTGGAACACCCCTCTGTGCCTGGTTCATCCTTACTTCCCATGCAGCCTCAGGTGAGCTGTTACCTCTTTGAAGAAGCCAGGCGTGGTTCTCTCAAATTCATACCCTTCCTGTGGGATTTCATAGTCCTTCTCAGTCTCATGCTCCTTACTTTAAAGTATTTTATTTGTGAAAAATAAAGTGTTCTTAACTTTCAACAAATAAAATACTGCCCAAATTGACCCAAGGTCTTTCAGAAGAGACACCGTCTATTTTACATGTTTATTCCTTTAGCCTGGCACCCCCTATAGTGGGTCTCTAGCTAATATTTTTTAAAGTGAAAGAATAAAATTATCTCTCTTCATGGAATGAAGGCAACAAGGAAAAGGTTTCAATGGTATAGCTGAGAGAAGGGGTGCATTAGTTTCTTGTGGTTGCAAATTACCACAAACGAGGCGGCTTAACACAAAAGAAATTGATTCTCTCACAGTTCTGGAGGCTAGAAGTCAGAAATCAGTGTCACAAGGTAGAAATCTAGGTATGAGCAGGGCTGTGCTTCTGAATCAGTTCCTTGCTTTTCCCAGCGTCAGGTCACTGCCGGCATTCCTTGGCTCGTGGCTACATCACTTCAAAGCCTTCTCTGCTCTGTCTTTGCATTCCTTCCTTCTCCCAGTGTATGTCAAATCTGCCTCTGCTTCTCTCTGAAGGATGCGTGGTATTACACTTAGGGCTCACCCAGGTAACTCAGGATAACCTTCCCATCTGAAGATCCTTAACTTAATCACACTTGCCAAGATTTTGTCACATAAAACAACATTCACAGGTTCCAGAGATTAGGCCATGAATATCTTTTTTGGGGGAGGAAGGGAGTGGAGCATTTTTCAGTCCACTACAGAAGGCTTACAAAGAAACATTTTATGATGATCAAAATGTTATCATCATGAAAGTAATTTGATGAAGAAAAATATAACTAATAGAATGAGCAAAATATTTGAACATGAGGGCACTGATAAAGGGGAAATAAAAGAGAAGTTATTATTAAAAAGGAATCAAGATACTTAATTTGGCAATCTGGAGAGACAGGTTGCCCAATAGTTAAGAGCATAGCTAGGACTCAACTGCCTGGTTAGAAACGCTTCCACCATTTGCTGGCTCTGGAATCTGGGGTAAGTTACTTAACTTCTCGATGCCTAAATGTCCTGACCAATAAAATGGGAATAATCACAATACTTCATTATAGGGTTGCAGCAAATGGTTTTAAGACTGAATATATTTAGAGCAGTTGGAAGTGTTTGCTATTATTATCCTACTAGAGGCCCAGTGCACAGATTCATGCACCAGTGGGGTCCCTTGGTGTGGCCTGCAGGGATCCAGGAAGGAGCCATTCCTGCTGGTCAGTTGAAAGGGGCTCCCACTGTGGAAGTGAACTGACCACCAGGGAGAAGTTGCTGTGTTGAGCATCTGCCTCCTGCTGGTCAGTGTGTGTCATAGCAATGGGTTGAGCAGTCAACCAATTGCTTAGGCTTTTATATATATAGAGAGAGATTATACTAAGGAAACCAGAACTCTACAAGAAGAAATAGGAACAAAACAGAAAAGATCAATATGTGGGAGAGATAGTTGATAAGAAAAATAAAGTTTAAAATGATCAAGAAGAAAGAGCAAAAAAAAAAGCTGCATAAATGATGCAAGATGAAAGGTATTTTTTTTTTAAAGCAAATTAAAAACATTTGTAACCACAAATTTGAGAAATTGAGTAAACATGTTCCTATCAGAAGAAACATGAAGACTGTAATTGAGGACATCAGGAAAATTGCAGAAAGGGCAGAAAAGAATGTTCCAAGGCTAACAGCATTTCTTTCCTTTATATGCGGTTGGTAGTGTTTTTACAGATCTTCTATGTCTTTGATGATTTTCTTTTTTGGCTAGTTATTCTATGAACTTTTGAGAGAAGATTGATAAAACCTCTAAGATTGCGGAGTTGTCCATTTCTCCCTTTCATTCAGTTTTCACCTCATATATTTTTGTATCTCTCTTTTTAGTTACATACACATTTATGATAGCTATTAACATCATCAGAAATGAGTTGATCCTTTTGTTAAAATGGAGAAAAAAAAATCCATTTTACCTGTGATAATACTTTTGGTTTTGTCTGTTAGTTGCCTAGGATGGCTATAAAAAAATCACAAACTTTGTGGCTTAGAATAAAATAAATGTATTCGCTCTCAGTTCTGGAGGCTGGAAGTTCAAAATCACGGTATCTGGAGGGCCATGCTCCCTCTGCGGCTGAAAGGGGAATCCTTTGCCTCTTCAGCTTCTAATGGTTGCCTGCAGGACTTGGTGACCTTGGCTTGTGGATGTATCAACCCAAGCTCCGTCTATGTCTTCATACAGCCTCCCTCTCCCTGTCTGTCTCTGTGTCCAAGTTTCCCTCTTCTTATAAGGACACCCCTCATTGGATTCAGGTCTATCCTAATCCCCAGTGACCGCGTTGATTGCATCAGCAAAGACCCCATTCCCAAAAGGGGTCACATTCACATTCGATGAACACCATTTAACCCACATCTTGAAATCTATTTTGTCTGATATTCATTTGGCCACTGCAGCATTCTTATGCTTTCTATTTAAATTGTGTGTATGTGGGGGGGGGGTGGGGGGGAACAGGGGAAAAGGAATGAGGAGTATGAGTATGTATATATTTCCACTTTGTATCTTCACATTTAAAGTATGTCTCTTATAGATGGTAGTTTCTAATATCCGTTCTGACAATCCCTGTCTATTGAATCGTTTAATCCATTAATATTTAATGTAATTATTAATATGTTAGGTACATCTACCATTTTATTTTTTCATCTGTCTCTCTCGGTTTGTTTGTTTTTTTTTTTGGTCTGTTTTTCATTTCTTGTATTTAAAATATTTGCATATTTAAAATTCTGTTTAAATGTTTGTATTGCCTTTTTAGCTTTGTGTGTTTCTTAATTGTTGACTAGTGAGTATAACATATACTAGAGGCCCAGTGCATGAAATTTGTGTGGGGGTGGGGGAGTATCCTTCAGCCCAGCCTGCTCCTTCTCCTATCTGGGACCCCTTGAGGGATGTCTGACTGCCCGTTTAGGCCAGATCTAGGTAGGATCAGACCTAAACAGACAGTCAGACATCCCTCTCGCAATCCAGGACTGCTGGCTCCTAACTGCTCACCTGCCTGCCTTCCTGATTGCCCCTAACTGCTTCTGCCTGCCAGCCTGATCACCCCCTAACCACTCCCCTGCCAGCCTGATTGATGCCGAACTGTTCCCTTGCCAGCCTGTTTGCCCCTAACTGCCCTCCCCTACAGGCCTGGTCACCCCTAACTACCCTCCCTTGATGGCCATCTTGTGTCCACATGGGGACAGCCATCTTGTGTGTTGGAGTGGTGGTCAATTTGCATATTACTCTTTTATTAGATAGTATTCTTAATTTTTCACAGTTAACATGGTAACTGTGTAAAATATGGAAACCTTGCAAATACAGATTTATAGTCACTCCTCTGTCCTTTGTGTTATATACCTACATTATAAATCTCACAATACAATGCCATTCTTTTCTGCTTTAAATATATTTATTTTAAAAATTAAGAGGAACAAAAAGTAATTTTTTCCCATTTCCCTATTTATTTATTTGTACCATTTCTGATGCTGTTCATTCTTTTCTGAAGATCCAAATTTCCATCCAGAATCTTTTCCCTTCAGCCTAAGAAGCTTCCCTTAGCATTTCTTATAGTCTGGGTGGGTCTGCTGGAAACAAAGTCTCTTATATCTGGAATTGTTTTTATTTTGTCTTCATTTTTGAAGGTTACTTTTGCTAAGTCATTTTTCCCCTTTCAGTACTATAAAGACATTTTCCACTTTTTTTCTGGCTTCCATGGATTCTGATAGGAATTCATTTCTTAATTCCATTCTGTTCTCTAATATAAAAACGCATCATTTTTCTTTTGCTGTTTTAAAGGTTTTTTTTATCTTTGGCTCAGCAGTTTGATGCATTTCAATGTTAGTGTCTAATTGGTGCTGACAAAGCATCTTGAGTCTGTAAATTCCTGTTTTTCAACAAATTTGGGAAACTTCTGGCTGTTATTACTTCAAATGTCATTTCTTCTCTCTTTTCTTCTGAAACTGTGTGTTGAATCATTTGATACTAGATGAGAAGTCTCTTGTTCATTTTTTCCATCTTTTTTTAAAAATATATTTTATTGATTTGTTACAGAGAGGAAGGGAGAAGGAGAGGGATAGAGAGTTAGAAACATCAACGAGAGAGAAACATCGATCAGCCGCCTCCTTCATGCCCCCTACTGGGGATGTGCCTGCAACCAAGGTACATGCCCTTGACCAGAATCGAACCCAAGACCTTTCAGTCCTCAGGCCCACGCTCTATCTGCTAAGCTAAACCGGTTTCGGCCTTTTTTCCTTCTTGTTTATCTATTTTACTTTCTACTTTACTTACTTTTTAAAAAATATATTTTATTGATTTTTTTTTTTTTTACAGAGAGGAAGTTAGAAACATCGATGAGAGAGAAACATCGATCAGCTGCCTCCTGCACGCCCCCCACTGGGGATGTGCCCACAACCAAGGTACATGCCCTTGACCGGAATCAAACCTGGGACCCTTTAGCTCTTTCCACTGAGCCAAACCGGTTTCAGCATAGTTTACCTACTTTTAAAAACATATCTATTTAGTTACTGAGTTCATCCAGTCATTTAAAATGTTCAGATGCTGCATTTTTCCGATCTGGGGTTTCCACATTTTTCTTGTTGGAATGTCTCTGCTGATTTTCCTCTCTGTTTTCATTCACTGAGCACATATTTTGCTTCCCTTCATCCAGGTTAGTCAAAATAGCGGCTCTGCCGATCCCCCTTCATTTCCACATCGGGTTCACCCCGGGGCCAGCTGTGTTTCGGTTTCTCTTCTTTTGGAATGTGCTCCATTGTCTTGACGCTTCACATGTCAAGTCGTTTTGGAATGGAATGCATTGTGCCGCTATGAATGCAGGGTGATGGAGATCCCGGGTTATGGGTTACTTTGCTAGAATGTGTATCCTCTCCTTTGCCACATGAGGCAGCTTTCTTGGCGAGGCTGGAGCTGCAGAGTGTGTGTCTTTGGGCAGCAGGGCTGGTCTTGGTGGAGATCATTTGCTGGAGCTGAGCTGCTATCTTCCTTCCCCCACTGCCAGCCTGAGACCTGGGCAGGCAGGTGGAAGGCCCCTTCTTGATCCCCTCTCTCTTCCCGCCAGGATGCCTCCACTCACCTCCACAACCATTTCCCAGCTTAGCTTTTCGGCTTCTGCTGACCAGAAAGACTGCGGGTTTTTCCACCGGTGCCCTCACCACCCGGTGCCAAAATGCCAAATGAGCCACATCAAGGCCCGAGGAAAAGCCCCAGAAATGGGGAACTCTCATCATAGTGCGCCCCTCCTCCGAGCACCAGTCCCCCCCCAAGTGTCTGTGTGCGCTGTTCGCTCCCCAGGGACTGCGGGAGCTGCTTTCGGGTCATGTCCCTGTTCCTCTTTCCCAGAAGCTGGAAGTCAGTCTGACCTGCAGGGCTGTTTCCGACAGGAGAGAGCCAGAAACAGCTGGAGTGCCCACTAATGAGAATGGTGACAGAGACTGTGGTACCTCTTCAGGTGGAGTACTATGTAGCTGTTAAAAAGGATAGGATCAGCTGAAACCGGTTTGGCTCAGGGGATAGAGCGACAGACTGAAAGGTTCCAGGTTTGATTCTGGTCAAGGGCATGTATCTTGGCTGTGGGCACATCCCCAGTAGGAGGTGTTGCAGGAGGCAGCTGATCGATGTCTCTCTCTCATCGATGTTTCTAACTCTTTCTCCCTCTCCCTTCCTCTCTATAAAAAGTCAATAAAACATATATATGTATATATGTGTATATGTATATATATATATATTTTTTTTAAAGGACAAGCTCAAAACAATGAACTGGTTCTGGTGTGCATATATTTGTAACCTGTGGACACAGAAGTGGGGAGGGGAGAATTTGGGGGGGGATGGGAGCAGCTGGAAGAGGTTAATGGGGAAAATACAGGATCTATGTAATACTTTCCACAATAAAGATAAAAACCACTAAAACGTTTTTAAAAAGGATCAGAATAGGATCAGTCTAACTACTAACAAGCAGTGATCTCCAGGATGTAGTCTTGGGTGTCCCGGTAAGTTCCAGAACGGTGTGACCAGGCTGTATGGTGGGTGCGGTGATGGGCCCCAGGTCCCCCTTCCAATCCCAGCAGGAGCGTCGCTATGCGCTGAAAGGTTTCAGACCACCGCGGTGTAAACAGACGGGAACATGAACGGGAGTTTTCAATGCCATTTAGTAACTATTTTGCATATCTGCTTCCTGGACCTTCCTAATGGCTTCTGTGATCTTCATGAGCGTCATTGACAGATGCCCTGGTGTCAGAGGGAGACAGAGGGAGGAGGGTGGGGGAGAGTGGTTTACTGCTCCAGGTGAGAATTCTGGGAGAACCAGCACGCTGCTTGCACCAGGGGTAGGAAGGCCTCCTGGGAAGACAGGACTTGAGGGGCAGAGCCAGGGGTGGTGGGGGGCCCTGGGAATAGAACAGCGGGGTCCCGGTGTGTTGGTCCCAGAATTACCGTATTTTTCCGGCGTATAAGACGACTTTTTAACCCAGGAAAATCTTCTCAAAAGTTGGGGGCCATCTTATACGCTGGGTGTCATCTTAGAGGGCGAGTATATCCCAAACTCTGTATTTTAACTGGAAAAGTCGGGGGTCATCTTATATGCCGGGTGTCATCTTACAGGGCGAGTATATCCCAAACTCTGTATTTTAACTGGAAAAGTCGGGGGTCGTCTTATACGCAGGGTGTCATCTTATAGGGCGAGTATATCCCAAATTCTATATTTTAACTGGAAAAGTCAGGGTTCGTCTTATATGCCAGGTGTCATGTTATAGGGCAGGTATATCCCAAACTCTGTATTTTAACTGGAAAAGTTGGGGGTCATCTTATAGGGCGAGTATATCCCAAACTCTGTATTTTAACTGGAAAAGTTGGGGGTCGTCTTATACACCAGGTGTCATCTTATAGGGTGATTATATCCCAAACTCTGTATTTTAACTGGAAAAGTTGGGGGTCATCTTATAGGCCGGAAAATACGGTATTCATCGCCCTCGGGCACGGCCTCCTCACCACAAGCCTGTGTGAGGAAGAGTGAAGCCAGCATCTTGGGCCCGAAATTCTACCAAGAGAGCAGCTGGCAGGGCGCCTGGGGGGAGGGAGGAGGGGACGTGCGAACAGAGCTGACCTGATGCTGCAGAGGTCGTCCGTGCCGGGGATGCTGGTCCCAGCACGGCTGGCTCAGCCGGCCCCTCCTTCCCCTGACAGAGACCCGCATCGCCGTCCCTGGAGAAGCATGCACCCCTTGCCAAACGGCTGTGCTCATCGTGAGAGTTCCCGTGATTTATTTATCTTCCCGAGATTCTCCAAACACAGAAACTTAATTGGACTTGTCTAAACACTGTCAGTCACCCGTAGCCCGGGAGACCTCCGCACTCCATGTTTAGAGCATAACTAAAATTAATGACCACTAACGATGCCAGGACTCCGGGCTCGGGTGGAGGCGAAGGGAAAAGCAGTGACAGATGAGTGCGCGTATTTCATAGCGGAGCTGCGTTATCGTTCAGACTCGGGGGGCGGGGGACAGCGAGCCCACAGACCGGGAAAGCACGCTGGCTGATGGGCCATTCTGTAAGGAACGCGACCTCCATCCTGACCTGCAGGCTGTCCTCGCACCGGACGGGGGAATTTTTAATTTACAGGGAGGCCGTTTTCATTTAATTTGGTGAGATTCGTGCTGATCCATTACCTATAGAGCTGCAATTGCACCTTATCGATTTCTCAGCGTGTCAAATTAGCTGTTATTTTCACAGCGTCGTCGGTTGACCTTGGAGTCCAGGCTATCCTGGTGTTTCTGGGTTTATTTTCGGTGAATCTTACAGGCTCCATAACCGCGCAAGCCCCAACTTGAGAAAAGCAAGCTGCATGCTCCTTCACCTCAACCTACACAATTCACCAAAAGACCAGCAGAGAGAAAACCAAGTTTCTGCTCTGGCTTTGCTGTTTCTGGTGACATCAACCGTTTAAGTCAAGTTGTGTAGGAGAGTGTTTTTCTCATCTGTACAAGGGACATGAGTGAGAACACTGGCCTCGTTTGGCTTACAGGGTTGAATGAAGCGAGAGAGAGCCCTTTAAAAATGGAAACAACTCTACCTTCAATACATACATCTCTCTTTAAGTTCCAAAGCTGTGTAACAACTCCCTGCCAAAGCTGGGTGTCCCATAGGCAAAAGGAATGCAGCATGTCCACTAATGAACCTAATCCTATTTTCTCTCAGAATGGACCCCTCTTCCATGTTTTCATCAGCCATTCTGTCATCTACTGAAACCTCATTATTTCAAGGGTTTCTCATTTTTCCCTGAAGGCTGGTTTCTAAGAGGCAAGAGGCAGAGACTGCCAGGTCCGTTAAGGACTAAATCTGTAACTGGGACATCACCACTGCTGATGGGTTGTCTTGCTCAAACCAGTCTCTGAGTTCACCCGGATTCAATACAGTGGATAAACCAACTACCTCCTATTGAGGTAGAAAATCCATATTGCAAAAGAATGTGTGGAATGGGAGATACTGTGGTGACCCTCTTTGGAAAGGTCAGAAATCAAACTCAAACTCAACTAACTACGAAACCCAAAGCACCCAGCCATGTTCCTTCATATGTTCAGAAGAACCTTCGCTTCTGGGAAATAGCGGAACTAAGGAAATACTGGTGCTTCTCCATCATTGCTTCATTGCCCATTCACGTATGCATCCAGTATCTTTAAGCATCTCCCGCCAGGCCAGGCCTTGTTTGAGTGCAGACAGCAGTGAATGGGACAGACAAGTGACTGACCTCCTGGAGTCTACAGTCCTTGCTTCCACCATTGCACAAGTGGTTTCATTTTGAATCGATGGAATCGGAACCAGTTGTTTTTAAGAACAACTAACGATCAATTTCTGATCCTAAGGAATGTTGGAATGAAGCTCTTCGGGGAAGCAGAGGTCTGCGCATCGTTTCAAATTGACCCAGTCGAAGCCGATAGCATCATAAAATATTTAGGGTTCTTGGTGTGGCATGTATACAGGGGACATTGTGCATTTTAAATATTTACAGCCGATCCTTTTAATGATGTGACAGTGCTTGACACGTAGCAGCTTGTAGGAAAAAACGCTCGAGTGTAGCATGCAAGCGAAGTAAGGTCACATCCGGTCCTTCGGGTCAAACCGGGGAGCTGGCTCAATGGCCCGCAGTTGGCAGGCCCGCTGCCAGAACCATCAGTGGTGCCGCAGTGCAATCCAATTCCCTCGTTAAGACAACCGAGACAGTAACGACCAAATCAGATTCACTCCGTGCAAATCGAATCAATTGCTCCGAAATCAGATATCACAGCTCTCTAATCAGATTAATTGAATTGGACACGGTTTCGTCAAGCGACAGCGGCACAGCCATCCCTGGGTGCCTGCGCTCTCCTCATGCGCAAAGGGTGACAGGATCTGAGCATCTGCAGGAATCCGGCAGACATCTGGTTTGGTGCCGCTCCCGTGGGAGAAAGTGGAGACAGCACGCAGAGTCACTAGATAAATGTGGTGCGTCTCTCTGGAGGGCTGAGTGCATCCTGAAATTTGGAGTGGGACACATTTGCATATCTAAACAAGTACAAATACCATATTTCCCGGTGTATAAGATGACTTTTTTTAACCCAGGGAAATCTCAAAAGTTGGGGGTTGTCTTTTTTTTTTTTTTTTTGGTGTAGTCTTCCTTGTATGAATATATCACAACTTATTATGACATCTTATAGGGCGGGTATATCCCAAACTCTATACAGTGGTACCTTGAGATACGCGTGCCCTAACATACGAGATTTTTGAGATACGAGCCATCGAGCGAGCGGTTTTTGCTTTGAAATACGAGCCACATTTGAGATAGGAGTCATCTCGAGGATCGGCCGGCTGCATACGACCCACCAGTTTACCGCGACTCGAGCGTCTCATAGTTTCCCACGCCTCAAGGTTATGGAAGGAATTAAACTCGTATCTTGAGGTACCACTGTATTTTAACTGGAAAAATTGGGGGTTGTCTTATATGCCCCATCGTCTTATACGCTGGAAAATACGGTATATCATGGGACACATATTAGTCACCATAAATTAGATTATGCTGTGGCAACAAACATTTCCAATCTCGGTGATTTAAAACAACAAAACTTATTTTTCATTCGTGGGGCATGCCCACGAGGGTGAGCTGGGGCCCGTGTTCCACTCTGTCCTCACTCAGGATCCAGATTCGTAAGGCAGGCTCCGTAGAACTTCGCCTTTTGTCTGGCGGAGGGAAAGACAGCTAGAGTACATCATGGCTGGAGCTGATGTCATTTCCGCACACACGTCATTGGCCAAAGCAGGTCATGTAGGCCCACCTCTCTTCACAGCGGGTCAGGGAAGTGCACCCCTACATGTGGCCAGAAGAGCTAGAAGTATTTAGTGAAAATATTAATCTCTACGGCAGAATGGGATGCAAAGTTCATATGAACTTTAGGATGAAACACAAGATTTAGAAGTTTCCTGCAACCTGTGTACATCCACTTCAATGTTGATGAAGCGGGAGAATCCTAGGAGATGAGGCATATTTGCCTGAAATGTTTTATCTTACAATGTATATAGACACATGCATTTCATGTAAGACATATAAATGCATATTCATTCTCTTTTGATGTCAGTCCAAGGAGAGTTCTATGAGAGTGAGTTCATTGGTTGAAGTCTCTTCTTGTCTAATATCACTAAGAGATGGTCTATGTGAGAATCTAAAGCCACCAACAAAGCCATCTGAGTGGGAAGTCCTTCAGGAAGTGTTTCCATTCTTTTGACTATTGTCTCTTTCATACATTATTAGGAAGCAATTTCCAGATGCAAGTGATTTGCGTTTGTTCAGTATTTCCAAAGTTTTAGACTTATTTTTCCAGCATTTACTATTTATTTTGAAAGGTTTCAAACATGTAGACAAGAATCCGTTCTTGCATATGTACCAGCTAAATTGTATAGTTTTCATAGGAACAGCAGCTCTACTTCTTTTTGGAATTAGATTCTTTGCATTTCAATGATATTTAATTTAATTCTGGAATTATAATAAGTGCAAAAGCCACCATGTTTGGAAATGATGTGACTCAAGGGGCAGGAACAGCAGTGCAAGGAAATTTTAGAGCAAGCATGTCAAACTCACGGCCCATGGGCTACATGCCTTGTTTATCAGCCCCGTGTTAGCCACTGAGTTTGACATGCTCGTTAATCTAAAGAGTAACGGCCACAAGCCCCAGCCATTCCTGTACCTCAGGCAGGACATTTAAAGTGACAAATGGAGAGCATTTAATGATAATCTGGTGAAGTGGTTAATTAAAAGAACTAGTCCTAGCCTGGCTGGTGTGGCTCAGTGGTTGAGCATTGACCTATGAACCAGGAGGTCATGGTTCGATTCCAGGTCAGGGCAAATGCACAGATTTCGGACTCTATCCCCAGTATGGGGGATGCAGGAGGCAGCCAATCAATAATTCTCTCTCATCATTGATGCTTCTATTTCCCTCTCTTTTCCGCTGTGAAATCCATAAGAATATACAAACAAAGAACTTGTGCTAAATGTTGGTGGAAAGGTTTTGGAGCATTGTCCAACCCCTCCTCATATTGCAGTTAATAAACTTAAAGCCCAGAGCCTATGAACTACTTAAATTAACCCACTCATTCACTCATTCCTTAATTCATGTATGGATATATTCACAGAGTAGTATAGTGGATACGAACATGGGTCCTGGTATTAGACGGTCTGGATTTGAATTCCCCTTGTGCTAAGTGACTTGTGGAAAATTTTTTCACTTCTCAGTTCCCCTGACTGTAAAATGGGAAAAACAAGACCTACCTCATAGGATTGTTGTGAATAATAAATAAGATAATAGATGTAAACTCTGTGTAAATGTTAATTTATGGTAAACACATTCATTTGAAGATTATTTGTGGAATAAATGCCATGTGGCATGTATTGGACTAACTGATGGAGAGAGAAAGAAGAATGAGCAATAGCTTTTCTTGTAGAGTTTATAGTCTTTTTTTAAAAAATAGATTTTATTGATTTTTCATAGAGAGGAAGGGGAAGGGATAGAAAACCAGAAACATCCATGAGAGAAAGACATTGATCAGCCGCCTCCTGCACACCCCCCACTGGGGATGTGCCCGCAACCAAGGTACATGCCCTTGAGCGGAATCGAATCTGGGACCTTTCAGTCCCCAGGCCGACGCTCTATCCACTGAGCCAAACCGGTTTCAGCGAGTTTATAGTCTTAAGTAGGGAGACAGATATTAACAAAATACGTTTTGGAATAATTAGGCACAAGTTAGTGGCATTCTGAGAGGAAGTACAGGATGATTTGGAATGAACTTTTCCTCTCTGTATCCTGAGAGGTTAGTAGAGTCTGGCACAGACTAAGTGTTCAATAAAACATTTCTGGAATTAATGAATAAATAAATACATGACATAATATCAATTTAGTGAATAAGAAAGGACTGAAACTAAAGGTACCTAATTTCTAGTTTTTCTAGTTCACGAAGATGCCTGCTTTCTTTAAATAGGTTTCCTAAGATTTGAACTTAGATGACTAGTTTCAGAATTCTAACTTGGATGACATAAGCATATTTATGTTTATACATTTAAGAAAAATGCAAATAGGATATCATTACACATTTGAGCCACTATTTTTATGTGCTTTCAAATCAGTTTCTTTATGTGTAAAGGTTTAATATTTTATTTTTATTTTTAAATATATTTTATTGATTTTTTTACAGAGAGGAAAGTGGAGGGACAGAGAGCCAGAAACATCGATGAGAGAGAAACATCGATCAGCTGCCTCCTGCACAGCCCCTACTGAGGATGTGCCTGTAACCAAGGTGCATGCCCTTGACGGGAATTGAGCCTGGGACCCTTCAGTCCATGGGCTGACGCTCTATCCACTGAGCCAAACCGGCTTCAACAAGGTTTAATTTTGTAAAGTGTGGGGATCTTTTGTCTAGCAAGGGATGCTAGTCAATGGTATGTAAATGCTAAAAAGCATCGTGTTACATTGCTTCCTAATCAAACAGACCTACCATTTAGCCGCTATCTGAGGCCTGCCCCAAAGGTAATGACAAACATGCAGGCAAAGGGTGGGTTCTCTAGAACCCCTGGAGGGGGGGCGGGGAGGCACCTTTCTGGGGGGCTCAGTTTCAAAGGAAGGTTTACCTGCAATAAACATGAAACAAGAATGTTAAGCCGTTCATAGAGAGCTTTTTCCAAGATGCACTGCACGCCTTCCTTAGGTGGAATGTTCTGCAAACAGACTGTCAGTTTCAGCGAAGTCGCTGTCAGCAAGAGAAGCCTGTTCAGTCGTGTTGCAGAGGAGAGAGTGGGCAGTTCTGGGCGGTTCTGTTTGCTCTCTGCATTATCTAACCTGCTGTTGACTCACTCTCGTGTATTTTTCATCTCGGATACTGTGTTCTTCAGCTCTGACCGGCTCCTTCTCTGACTTTCTAAGCCTTTGCTGAAGTTCTCACCGACTTTCCCTGTGGCACTCTGAGTTTGGCGAGCCTTCTAGGACAGCTACTTTGAATTCCTTATCAGGCTAATTACTCATCTCTGTTGCATTAGCTTTTTTTTTTTCTTTCTGGTTCCATTTGTCTTGTTTCTTTATTTGGAACCTATTCCTCTGTCTTCTCCTTTTGTTTGACTTCCCGGGTTTGTTTCAGTTCATTGCACAAAACAGCTATCTCTTCGATCTTGAAGGAGCGGCCTTGTGTATGAGCAACTTCTGTGTAGACTGAGTGGACGGGGTGGTGTGGCGGCTGCTACAGCCGGAGAGAGTTCGGGTCAGGCTGGGGCACGCTGCATCACTGGCTGGCCAGGCGGGAGTAGACTTGGTGCAGGGGGGCCCGGGCTATAGAGGTGTGGTGATGCCCTGGCAGCCCAGCCATCTGGGGCTGGAGTGGGCTCAGGCTGGGGTGAGCCATGCGCCTTACAGGTCGGCCGGAGCTAAGCAGATGGAGAGGGGGCATAAACAAAGGACCTGCAGGAACCTCTGATCTCAGGGAGTTCCTGCCGATTCCGAGTGTTCCTGCAGTCTCCTCCCCCTGCCCTCCATTCTCTACGCCACCTCTTTTTCTCTCTTGGGTGTTGTGCAGAAGCTTCCATCATTTTTCAGGAGGAATTGCTCTGTATGTAGCTGTATATTCAGTATTGTTCACGGGAAGGTGTGAGCTCAGGTCTTCCACGATATTGAATACTTGCAATGTCAGGTGTCTGGCTTTCTGTAGGCACCTATTGAGGTGGATGTTTGGCAGTATTTAGCTAACTATTATTTTTTAAAAATATATTTTATTGATTTTTTTTACAGAGAGGAAGGGAGAGGGATGGAGAGTTAGAAACATCGATGAGAGAGAGACATCGATCAGCTGCCTCCTGCACACCCCCGACTGGGGATGTGCCCACAACCAATGCACATGCCCTTGACCAGAATCGAACCTGGGACCTTTTAGTCCGCAGGCCGACGGCTAATTATTTACTGTAGACAATTTCTATAAATAAATAAGCTCCAGGGGTCACTTTTGCTGGTTTTCCAGACTCTTCTCTTGTCCTCTGAAAGTCTGAGCTACCTCTGCTCACTGCTTCCCTGACTTCCCTACATTTTTCTTCCTTTCTCCCTCTCTCTTCCCTCCTGCTTGTCTCCTCACTGTTTCCCTCTCTCCCACCATCTTAGCTTTTTATTCCTATTTCTTTCTCCCCCCCCTTCCTGTCTTCTTCCACTCTTCATGCTTCGTTCCCCTCCCTCCCTCTTCCTGCAGCCTTCTTTCCCCTGGTAAACGCTCGCTCTTCTTTCTCCCCCCTCGGATGCCTCCATTCCTATCTCACCATCTTCATAGCTGCCCTGCAGGTTACATCACAGGGGTTCCCCGAGGTGTGTCTCCGGAGCCTGCCAAGGGCTCAGGACTGCAGATCGGCAGATAGAGCGCGGCGTGTTGAAAGGAGAGCTGATAAGAACAATCGGGTACAAGCTGCCAGTCCACACTTGACAGCTCTCAGGAGAGCTCTCTGCAAGAGCAGGGAAATACAGTGGTGCCTCAAGATACGAGTTTCATTCGTTCTGTAACCCTGAGGCATGGGAAACTATGAGACGCTCGAGTGGCATTAAACTGGTGGGTCGTGTGCAGCCCGCCGATCGGTGCGATGACTCCTTTCTCAAATGTTGCTCGTATTTCAAAGCCAAAATCGCTTGCTCGACGGCTCGTATCTCAAAAATCTCGTATGTTAGGGCACTCACATCTCGAGGTACCACTGTAATGCTGTTCAGAAGCCAGAGGCGCTGAGAGCATTCCACGCCAGCATCGCCCCCAAGTACAGACAGGGCAGACGGCAGGAGCAGCGTGGTTTAAAGGGAGCAAAGCAGAAACACGGCTGGAGCTGCAGCCGGGCAGACGGAGTTCCTGGTAGCTGCACGGAGAATTAGAAAGCGGGTGGGAAACTTCCCGCGGGAGCCGGGCGCTGGCCCGCGTTCCCACTCGGTGGACTCCGTGCCAGCAAACACATCTCCTTTTCATTTGTCAGCACTCGTTTTCTGGTCAGAGACTGGGATTCCCGGCACTGGCAGAGACAGGCTGCTTAAGATGCAGGAGCCGGGCCCCGGCCTGATCTCTGCGCACCGGCTGGCGTCTCCAGGCTCTGGGGGAGCTGCTGGCTGTCCCTGCCACCTGGGCAGGGGCTGGGCGTGTTTCAGGGGCTGCTGGCACCCGGGACAAACCCTGCTGTTTCTGCAGAGGCAGTTCCTCCTATTGTCTAGCCCCCTCCCCATTCCCCTCTCATAGTTTTTGTCTTAGACCCTTTGCTTCCTCCTCGAGCTTACATGCAGAAAGAGGCAAACAGTGAGCATTAGGGTTGCGGTCCTTTTTCAGGGGGAGGGAGGCTGGGAATTCATGGCTCACAGGGGGGACTGGAAATGTTCCCCATCTGAGTGCATGAGGCCATGCATATGTAAATGTTCGTGGAGCGGTACATGTAAGATCGCACGCTTCACTGTGTGTAAGATGTTCCTTTAAAAACAGAAAATCTAGGCCAAAGCCGGTCTGGCTCAGTGTCTAGAGCGTCGTTGGTCTGCGGACTGAAGGGTCCCAGGTTCGATTCCGGTCAAGGGCATGTACCTTGGTTGCGGGCACATCCCCAGTGGGGGGCGGGCGTGCAGGAGGCAGCTGATCGATGTTTCTCTCTCATCGATCTCTGTCCCTCTCCCTTCTCCCTTCCTCTCTGTAAAAAAAATAAAATCAATAAAATATATTTAAAAAATAAAAAGAGAGAGAAAATCCAGGCTCAGCGGGTCTGGGTTTGCGGCCACTCGGGGTTGTGTGCCCTCTGCTCTTGCCAAGACTACCTGCCACGCAGGAGGTTTTGGGGACACCGTGATCCCGCGCTCAGCAGTGCCAAGTGCTTGGGTCGGGGCTCCCCAAGAATAGATTGCAAGTGTGGACAAGACTGTATGAGGAAAGGATGCTCAGAACATGGTAACCAGAGCCAGTGTTTTCATTAAAACCCATCTGAGACCGGTTTGGCTCAGTGGATAGAGGTTAGCCTGCGGACTGAAAGGTCCCAGGTTCGATTCCTGTCAAGGGCATGTACCTTGGTTGCGGGCACATCCCCAGTAGGAAGTGTGCAGGAGGCAACTGATCGATGTTTCTCTCTCATCAATGTTTTTAACTCTCTCTCCCTCTCCCTTTCTCTCTGTAAAAAATCAATGAAAATATATTTAAAAAACAAAATAAAAAATAAAACCCTGCTCTGCTGATTGGAGCACCCTGAGAGCATCGTCGAGGCCTCGCCGTGCAGGCGTGACTGAAAGCGGAGGTTTTGGGACCAGAGCAGGCCAGGGGCCTGTGGGTGCGCGTCCGCCAGGCGGCCCCAGTCTCCCGGCCTCGCCTGCACATCACAGCCCTTCAGACACGTTCCTTGAGCTCGGGAGGCAGATTGTAATGCATTCATCCTGGCACGCAAAGCCCGCTGATATGCAAAATGCACACTCCTGATCTCTGTGCTCTGACGCCAAGGCTGAGAAACACGGCTGTGACCGATGGCGTGATTGCAGCTGGGCAATCCCAGTGGCAGATCCAGGCGTCCTGAGAGATCCTGCCATAGTTAAGATGGGTCTCACTGTGCCCAGGAAACGGGGCCCTGCCATCTATTGCTGACCCCGCTCTGCATGTATCTGCTTACAAGTCCACAGGCCTATAGACCAGCCGTTCTCAATCTGTGGGTCGCGACCCCTTTGGGGGTCGAAGGAGCTTTTCACAGGGGTCGCCTGAGACCTTGGAAAATGCAGATACAGTGGTACCTCAAGATACGAGTTTAATTCATTCCGTAATATTGAGGCATGGGAAACTATGAGACGCTCGATTCGTGGTAAACTGGTGGGTCGTGTGCAGCCTGCCAATCCTCTCGATGACTCCTATCTCAATGTTGCTCGTATTTCAAAGCAAAAATCGCTCGCTCGACGGCTCGTATCTCAAAAATCTCATATGTTAGGGCACTCGTATCTCGAGGTACCACTGTATTTACATCACGATGCATCATAGTAGCAACATTTCATGGTTGGGGGTCACCACCACATGAGGTACTGCATGCAAGGGTCGCGGCCTTAGGAAGGTTGAGAACCGCTGCTATAGACTGAGCTCTTAGGAGGAGTCACGTGGAACCCTCGCTTTATCAGTGCAGTAGGAGGGGAGTTTCTTGCCTGAGGTTCGTTCACCTTCAAACTCTCAGCGACTGTGCCGGGCTCTGTGGAGACCCTGGCTGACGGAACAGCCCACGGAAAAGGGCCTCAGCTCTCTCTAGAGCTCTCCCCGGCCAGAGTCTAACTGAATCGGTGCTGCCTGATCAGCATCAATGTCCTCAATGAAACGGCAATCTGGACCAGCCGGTGGTCTCCAGCCGGTGCTCCGCGGATCACTAGCTGTCCCAGAGGTCCGAAAGGTTGGCGACAGCTGGATTCCAGACCATCTATGGTGGCTGGAGCGCCGAGTTACATAGCCAAGGGAGGGGCACGGGTGAGAACTTAGCACATACACAGGTGAAAGCTAAGCTGGGGCTCTGAGCCCCCGTGCCCTGAGCTGGGGGGGGGAAAGGCAGCCATCCCCCCATCCCCGCTGTCCTCCCTGCACCCCTCTTAGTGCATGCAACCGTCTGGGGCCTCCCTTTTGCTTTCTGACGTCCTGATTGGTAGGCTCCTCTAGCCAGGGGTCGGCAAACTAATTTGTCCACAGAGCCAAATAGGAACAGGACAACGATTGACATTTCTTTGGAGAGCCCAATTTTTTAAACTTAGAATTCTTCTAATACCACTTCTTCACAATAGACTTGCCCAGGCCTTGGTATTTTGTGGAAGAACCACACTCAAGGGGCCAGAGAGCCGCAGTTTGCCGACCGCTGCTCTAGACAGTCACTCCCTTTGGAATTCAAGCTCCTAACTGTAGCAGAAAGAGAAATGGAAGACGCAGGGGACTGCGCAGTCTCCATGGGAACCCCAGGAAGGAGTTAGCAGTGGGCCGGGTGACAGAGGACAGCAGCTGGGACCGTGGTAAAGTGGGCGGGGAAAGGTAGGGGGTCTGAGACAGAGTTAGAAAGCAGAATCCGCGTGGCTTGCTAATCCATTCGCCATGGGAAGTGAGAAAGAGGGAGGAGTCAGGAGTGATGCGGAGGAGCTTGGCTTAGGGGCGGCTGGGGAAACCGTGGTGCCGGGTGCCACATACAGGTAGGAGGTGCAGGAGGAGGGACGGTCCTGGGGGCACGTGGGATGAGGCTCACATGAGATATATGTGAGTTGACACCCTCCTCAGGGCTCTGTGGTTTGATCATTGTGGTTTGTTTTATGTCATCCAGCTGGCACACCCCCTGATTGCTTAATTCCAGGGGCCTCCTTGCAGCCACGGTCAGAAGTGCACCTGTCTTGTGCTGATGCCTTACAGCAGCGGTTCTCAACCTTCCTAAGGCCGCGACCCTTGCATACAGTTCTTCATGTGGTGGTGACCCCCAACCATGAAATGTTGCTACTGTGATGCATCGTGATGTAAATATCTGCATTTTCCCATGGTCTTAGGCGACCCCTGTGAAAGGGTCGTTCTACCCCCAAAGGGGTCGCGACCCACAGGTTGAGAACCGCTGCGTTGCAGGGAGCCTTCAGGCTGTGGCATCGGGTCTTCATGTCTCCTGTCCTCGGTGCTGCCATGCTTGGCTGCCTGCGCCACTGTGTCTGCTCAGTGTGCACAGGGACAGCCAGAGCATTCCGAAAGTGAGTCAGGCCAAACTGATTTGGCTCAGTGGATGGAGCATCGGCCTGCGGACTGGGGGGTCCCGGGTTCGATTCCGGTCAGGGGCATGTGCCTTGGTTGTGGGCGCGTCCCCAGTGGAGGGGCATATGGGAGGCGGCTGATGGATGTTTCTCTCTCTCATCGGTGTTTCTGGCTCTCTGTCCCTCTCCCTTCCTCTCTGTAAGAAATCAATAAAATAGATTAAAAAAAAAAAAAGAGCCGAAACCGGTTTGGCTCAGTGGATAGAGCGTCGGCCTGCAGACTGAAGAGTCCCAGGTTCGATTCCGGTCAAGGGCATGTACCTTGGTTGCGGGCACATCCCCAGTAGGGGCCGTGCAGGAGGCAGCTGATGGATGTTTCTAGCTCTCTATTCCGCTCCCTTTCTCTCTGTAAAAAAATCAATAAAATATATTTAAAAAAAAATAAAAAGAAAAAAAGAAAAAAAAGAAAAGATAGTGAGTCAGCCTATGGTGCACCATTCCGCCTGCCAGCTACCCCTTCCCAGGCACTGAGAGACTCACCAGCAAACAACACAGGAAGCAAAACGACTCCCAAGGAAAGGCAGTGCCGATGCCCGAGGGTGGAGAGCTGTTCGCCCCGAGGCCGGAGCCCCTGCGCGTGGATGTGGCTGCGGTGGCTCTGACCGTGCACAGGACGGAGCTTCCACCTTCCCCGCGTGGTCCGCTCCCGCCACGCTCTGGCCTAGATGGAGCTGCAGTGCGTGTCTCTGCCAAACCACCTTCCGCTCTTGTCATGCAGCCCAGACTCCGTGTAGCCTGGCCCGGCAAGGAGAAACCCAGCTAAACGAGCGTGCTATTGATTTCTTGCGGAGTTTTCAAAATTCCCAACCAATGTCACGCTGCTATTATTTTTTAAAATCTACCTTACTGATTTCAGAGAGGAAGGGAGAGGGAGACACACACAGAAACATCAATGATGAGAGAGTCATGGATTGGCTGCCTCCTGCTGATTCCATACTGGGCATCGAGCCTGCAACCTCGGCCTGTGCCCTGACCGGGAATCACACCGGGACCTCCTGGTTCCTAGGTGGATGCTTAACCACGGAGCCACACCGGCCGGGCCAATGCCATCTCATCGACCCTGAAGATATTCTGGTGAACGTCATCGGAAACTCTGGCCTCTATTGACGAGCAGGGAAGCCGCAATAAAGAGATATTCATTCGAAACACATCAGGCTGGATTCTAACTAAGGACAATGCCAGGATGTTGTTTCCTGGATTTTCCCGGCATCCTCTCCCCCTGGCCTCAGCAGCCCGCGGCAGCCTGGGGGTTTGCTACCTGTCAGATTCAGGGAGACATCTCTCTCGAGCTGGCCTCTCCATGGGAGGGATTACGGGATGGCTTTGCTGTTCTTTAGGCATCCCCGCGTGCTGAGTTTTCCATCACAGCATTTGCCATTATAAAGATAAGGAGAGAACTTCACCAGAAAAACAGTACACGCAAACGTGGGCCCGTGTGAAACGGCACGTGTGGGATTGCACCTCCACATGCCAACAGCAGGCAGCATCTCCATCGTGCCTGGGAACCTGCGTGATTTTTCTTTTCTTCCTAGAACTTTCTGCTTCTTTCCAGTTTTCTGACGACTACAACTGACTTCCAGAGTCAGGAAGTCACCGCGTCTTAAATTGCTGAGCCGAATTCTTCTCCTCGAGGCCTCTTGAGCGGGAGGAAGCCTGGCTTTCCGTGCAGACCCTGAAAGTACCGTATTTTCCGGCGTATAAGACGACTGGGCGTATAAGACGACCCCCAACTTTTCCAGTTAAAATATAGAGCTTGGGATATACCTGCCCTATAAGATGACACCCGGTGTATAAGATGACCCCCGACTTTTGAGACGATTTTACTGGCTTAAAAAGTCATCTTAAATACCAGAAAATACGGTCACTAGCTTTATGTCTCAGGCAGGTGGCATCCAGTGACCAGCCATGTCCATGGCTTCATGGGGGGTGTTGGGGGGCAGAGTGCCAGTGCCATCTCCCCCATGGGCCTCACGACACATGGCAGAGCGCTGGGAAGGAAGGTGCTGAGCCGGGTACCAGAGCTACAGCCGCTGATCCACAGTGTTCTGTCCCATAGTATTAAGGGAGCGTATAATTGGAAGGCCTGCTTTTATTTTATGTGATGGCAGAGAGACTACATCACGGCCATTAACGCAGCCTCCTGGACTTGAGCACTTCTGTGCCCACTGGTGTCCTGTGAGAGTGTGGGGGTGGGGACGGTCTGTCCCTCCACGCGTGGGTGACCTGCCACCATCCAGGCCCAGGCCACGGGCTCTGCTCTGGGAGGGAGGTGAGCCGGTGCGGGGTGGGGGTCGGGGCAGTGCCAGCCCCGGGATGGGCTGCTGCTCCCTGGCCAGGCAGAAGCCCACCTACCAGGGACTCTGGGAGGGTGCCCCCCTCAGTCTGGGTCGCTGCGCCTCTGTCCTCCATGAAGACAGACCATCAGACGTTCTGCCCAGCAAAGCGCAAGTCTTGGCTGCACGTGGACAGGGAAAGCTGTGGCTGAGCAGCATGGCCCCGCCAGGGACCCGAAGCCATTCTTCTCTTCCAGCGAGAAGTCTTGCAAAGATCGGTGTCTGGTGCTGTAGTTTTACAGCTGCAATGGTTCACACACATTCTCGGCAAGAAGGAAACATAATGGAGAAAAGGCTTAGAGATGAACTTGTTCAAACAGAGGAGACTTAATAATAAAAGCAGCCAGGACCGGTGTGGCTCAGTGGATAGAGCGTCGGCCTGCGGACTGAAAGGTCCCAGGTTCCATTCCGGTTGGGGGCATGTATCTTGCTTGCAGGCACAACTCCGGTGGGGGACGTGTAGGAGGCGGCTGATTGATGTCTCTCTCTCATGGATGTTTCTGACTTTCTATTCTTCTCCCTTCCTCTCTGTAAAAAATCAATAAAATATATTAAAAATAAATAAATAAAAGCAGAGAGGGAGAGATTTCTACTTCTCTGAATGTGAAGTTTCACGAAGCATTTAAAACTACATTCTCTGGGTACTTCCCTTCCCCCCCTGACCCCCCAGGAATGGAAATGGCAATTAATGTCATGCGGGGATTTCGCTTGTTTAAGTGTCTTCTGAGGCTGAGCACTGCAGGAGGCGGGGGCTGCTTTGCAAAGCTTGTGTGTGTCCCCTGCCCACTTCTGTTAAGACTTCTTTACTGTGAGATGATTGGGATGCTGGTGGAACTAAGGGTCTTTGAAAGTTTTTCTGGGTTATACCGGGCTGATTTTTCTAGTTACCCTAAAAGAAAGCAAGGTATTTCCCCCACTTTTCAAGCAATTTTAGGAATTGTCCTATGGTCAGAAAAAAAACCCACAGCAAACAAAAGCTTAAGCTTATGAATATGAAATCTGAATGCTATATATATAAAAGGCCAACATGCAAAGTGTCCTCTCCGGAGTTTGACCGGGAGACCGGGAGTTTGATGGCTCGCTATGACGTGTGCTGACCGCCAGGGGGTGGCATGGAACAAAGAAAGGCCCGGTCAGCAGCTGGCAGCTGGGGAAGAGAGGCCTTGAGCCAGCAGCTGAAAAGTTCTGATTGGCCCTGATCCCTGGCCAGGCCTAGAGACCCTGCCTGTGCACAAATTTCATGGACTGGCCTTTAATCTTGACATAGTTTGATTACTGTCCACGTGACCGCAGTTAAGCCGGTCCAGAGAGGTGGCCAGAGGAAATCAGATGATCCTCTTGGTTCAGGCTCTGAAACTGACTGGTTGGAACCAGTTTTGCGACCCACCATGCACCTCCCACCTTCACCAGCAAATAGAAAAGGCCATCACCATACTGAAAGGAGATGCGTGAGAGAGGATTTCTCTGAACCTAGAACCCATCCTCCCCTCCTCCTACTCAAACTAAAAGTGTGATGGGAGGCGGGGAAAGGGAGGGTGTTTTGGGGTCTCGGCCAGGAGCTGAGACTGAGTCTTGCCCACTCGCCCACCATAACTGCAGAAATCTGAGGCTTCCACCGAGCTCAGAGAGGATTCTTGTGAAAGTGTGACAGATGTTCAGCACAGCTGGGAGAGCAGAGAGTCAGCACAAGTCCAAGGGGAAAAGATTGATGGGATTGTTCCCAGTAATAGGGTGAAGAGCGAGGGCAGAAGGGACAGCAAATTACATTTCCTTCTTTGGAGGCAAGAGTGGGTGTCATTCTGTCCTCCATGGGACAAAAGGGGTCATCGCAGATGAAAGCCAGGCTCTGATTGCCTTGAAACGACCCCACCCACACGGGGTCTGCTCGCAGGGGTGAGGCAACCCAGCTGAAAGAGAGACTGCTGGGTCAGCTGCTATGTAGATAGGAGCTCAGGGCATCCTGAATGGCCAGCCAGGAGACATTATTTCCCTCAGGCAGATGTCCCCAGAAAGGAGGTCACCATAAAGGACTGGGAGAAAGGAAAGGCCAGGGTTTGCCAGGTAGAAGCCACCACCTCCATATCGCTGCAAGTGCTGGTCAGATGAGGCTGTTTTCCCCTATTCCTCTCCTCTTTCCCCTTCCCCTGGTTCTGGAGGAGTTCAAAGCAGCAGAGTAAGTTGTGGCGGGGAGGGGAATATTTTAGGGTGAATCAGGAGCTGATCAATACCCTCCACCCTTTCTTAACACAAGTATTTAATCCCAGGTCAGGCCTGTGTTGAGGGAGGAGAGAAACTTGGAAATACCTGAGAGATTAAAGTTTTGGATTCAATAAACTGATCTTTTTAGTACCTGAAAATGAGATATCCTTGATCTTGACTCACTAGAAAACGTAAAGGATCAGCCTGAGATACCATCAAAGTGTGAGGAGGAGAGACCCAACAGAGAGAAGGATGGAGATCCGTGGGCGGAAACATGAATTTGTTCCCGGAGAGTGCAGCCCGCTGACATTTCAGTGATCTGAGGAAGGACTGCAGAGTGAGGTTTTATGAACAGTTTTGGAGTGTTGATCTTTGACATATAAAAATATTCTTCCATTTCTATTATACATACCTGGGCCAACCTGTATCTTTTTTTTTCCTTTATCTTCCTATTATTGTATTTATTTTTTTATTATTATTGTGTTACATGTGTACATATCTCCCCATTGTTCCCCTTCCCTCCCAGGCATACCTTAACCCCCCAGTGTCTATGTTCATTGGTTATGCTTATATGCATAGATACAAGTCCTTTGATTGATCTCTTATCTATTCCATCTCTCTTTAATCTTCCTGCTATAATTTCACAGTCTGTTTGATGCTTTCCTGCTTCTGTATCTATCCTTTTGTTCATCAGTTTATAATGATCTTTATTATCCACAAATGAGTGAGATCATGTGGTGCTTCTCCTTCATTGACTGGCTTATTTCACTAAGCATAAGGCTCTCCAGTTCCAACCAGGTTGCTGCCAATGGTGAGAATTCCTTTTTTTTATGGCAGCATAGAATTCCATTGTGTAGATGTGCCACAGTCTTCTGATCCACTCATCTGCTGGCGGGCACCTAGGCTGTTTCCAAATTGTAGCTATTGTAAATTGTGCTGCTATGAACATAGGGGTGCGTAAATCCTTTCTGATTGGTGTTTGTGATTTCTTAGGATAACTTCCTAAGAGTGGGATTGCTGGGTCAAATGGGAGATCCATTTTTAGTTTTTTTTTGAGGAAACTCCATACTGTTCTCCACAGTGGCTGCACCAGTCTGCATTCCCACTTTGATAACATGATCTAGTCTAGTTTTTGGATTTGAAGAGCTCTCTTCCACTTACTCTGCGGGCATTTGGGTGTTAAGAGCTGGGTGGATGACACAGAATGTAAAATTGAGACCTTGAAAGCAAGTTTTCTGTTGAAATATAAGGTATAGCATTTGTAAAGCATGAATGGGGAAGCCTTCCTCTGAAATTCTCTGATTTTAAGAGAATTCCTGGTATTTGTAACTAAGAGCGCAGTGATTAAGACATCAAGCTCAGAGCCTGGCTTGGTTTCCTCTGAGTTAAATGACCTTGAGAAAAATTACATAACCACTCAGTGCCTTAGTTTTCTCCTTTTAAAAATGGGGGTAGTATTAGGTACCTACCTCATACAGCCATGTGTGAGTTAATACGTGAAAAGTGTTTAGAACATTGTCCGGTACGGTAATCACTTCGGAGTGTTAATCATCATTGCAGACACTGTTGGATCCCTGCTCCAGAACTGTCTTTGGTAGTTCCCCGTGCACACCCATAGCTTCCCGCCCCTTCTTCTCTTTCCTGGGGTGTTTCCTGAGAGCAGGAGTGAGCTCAGCCCACATGCATGTGGGTCAGAAGTGCCAGGAGGGAATGCCCTAGGAGACACTCTTAACCCATGAGAGGTTGGGTTGGCAGATACATACCCCAGCCTCTCAGCGAGTGGCATGTTCCACACTTCTCTCAGAGCATCCTCGGTGGCATGGAGTGCCACTTGTCCATAGCACTCACCGGTTCATGTATGTGTCCTGTATTGGCTTGCTGCCCTCCTCTGTCTCACTTCCCACTCCTTTATCAAGCCGTATGCGATTGCCTCTACAATAAACAACTTAAGTTCAAATCCTTGTCCTCACGGGAACACTGGGAGGACCAAAACCGAGACAGCTCTTTCATATGTCAGCCTTACAGATCCTTAACGTCTGTCTTATATGTGTATCTTATCACCCACAACCCATGAGAGGTGCAGAGTTCACAACAGGAGCACCAGTACTTGCTGATTTTTAATTCTAAATTATCTTCATCACCCGGTGTCTCTCCCTGAATTCCCAAGAGCTCCCGGTTAGAATTATATTCCCAGAATTTCAGATAGAACATTATTTTTTTTTAAACATCTCTATTCAGAGGATTCCAGGGCTCCATGTTTTCTCTCCCCCGTTCTCCCAGAGCCAACCAAACACAGTATCTGGCAATAGCAGAATTCAATTAAAAAAAAAAAGCAACTCTACTGTCTTACCCATCAAAACCTACCTTTTGTGTTAAATCAGAATCCAGCTTGTTGCAAATTAAACCTCAAATAATGAAAAAGCATCACCAAACTGATCTTATATAATAAGTACATCAGTCTAACCGTGGCCTTGAGATATTCTAGACCCGCACTGTCCAATGCGGGAGCCACTTGCCCCTTGTGGCTACTGCACATGTGAAATTCATGAGACAGATGCCCGAAAATAGACTGTATTTTCTGGTCTCTGAACAAGTTGCTTTACCTTTCTACGCCTCAGTTTCCAACTCTGTAGAACGGGGATGGTATTACTTGACCATGTATGTCACAGAATTGCCAGGAGGAGCAAATCAGAGAGTAGGAGGTTCCGTTTATGTGGACCAGACTCTGAGATGTGTTGCTGAAATAACCTGCTCTGAGGAGCTGCTTGAGTCTGAGTGAGTGAGAAATGGCAGAGAGTATTCAATGGCCAGTGAACTATGCTTCCTCTCTTTGTAGATTTTCTCAATATAAAGTCCGGCAGAGGGATATAGACCTAAATATATATTATCACTTCATTTACTTAAGTAAGGCTGACATACCGGTTAGGATGATAATTATCCCTATGGGTTTGCTTGTTTTTATAGCTACGCACACATTTTCCTTCTCGAGAACCCCAAGGAACACAATGTTATTGGCACCCTCTCCAGAAACAAAGAACAGCTGCATCTGTTTGGGACATGTCCCGGGCTGCTCCTTCCTCCGTGTGTGAAGGATGCTGCTATCTGTCAGCTCCACGTCGAAGAGAGAGACAGGGTTCCCACCACCCTCGTTCACCATCATTCATGCAGCTCCTGGGTGTGCCATATAGATAGTCCACTGCGTCTCCTAACCCTAGGGCAGTGGCTTTGGGCAAAGGGAATGCGACCCGAATCGACCTTTCCCCTAAAGTGCACAGTGATGACCATGAGCCCTAGTGGAGGAAAGCTCTGGAATGTCCCTGCTTTGACAGCATCGATTTCATTCTGATGATTGCTACGGTACATGGAGGGATCAGATCCATTAGACTCTCCTGGGGAGACTTGACCCTGGGAGTCCGAGATAATGGCATTTGAGCATGAGTCCTGGATTTTGGTAATTTATGGAAGCTCTCAGGGGTTGAAAACCAATGGTCTAAAATAGGGGTTAGAACCACCGTCTGTCAATTTCTCACCCAGATCATTGGAAGAACATGGTCTCCTGACTCAGATATCTTTGAATGTTGTCTTGTTTACTCAGTAATTGAGGGCTTGAACAAACTATTGACATTCTCAATTTCCTTGCTTGAAAAATGGGAGAAATAACACTTATCTCAGAGCATTTTTTGGGGAAATGAAGTGTCAACTTAGGTCTGTTTTCTTACTAATTATAAAGCAAGTTGAGGATGAGGACCAGATAGAAATGAAAATAACCAGATCTTTCTAACCAGAGAGTTCATTATATACATCAATACACTACCGTGTCTCCCTTCCCTGTGCTAAATGTTATGTCCCTAATCCTGGGCATGATGTCTACCATATGGAAGGTACTTGGTAAGCCTTCAGTGAGTGGATACCAACGGACAGATGCAAGTGAATGAATGAGTGAAGTACCTCTGTCATGGTGGACAATTAGTTAATGTTAGTTCTCTTTTCTGTCGATCAGGCCTCTTGGCTAACAGTATCAGATAAAAAGGGTTTATTTTCAATAAAGACAACATTCAATAAACAGCATTAGATTGTGCCTGAGATTATTGCCATGGCAAAATGAGAAACTAACCAGCAACAGATCAGTCCCATTCTGCCATATATTAGGAGGCAGGATATGACTTTTAACTTGGAGTATGTTGATGGCGCCAGGTCAGAAAAAGCAAAATATCAACGCATGGTGAAGGCCCCTGTTAATCTTCCAAATTATTATTTGGACACTCACCGCCGTCATATTTTATGCGTTTCCTCCATGCGTCCTGAACACACAGCTGTACTAAAACGCTGAGGGCTTATTTTAACACATCGGAGCAGCTTGGAGTAGTTGGAAATGCACAACGTGTGGAGTCAGCAAGTCTGAGTTCAGGTTTTGGACATTCACCTACCAGCTGTGAAGCTGTAAGCCCCGGCATCTCAAATGAAGTATTCATGCCCCAGAGGTTTGGGATATTATGCTGGAAGGTCTCAGAGATGCAAGATAAACACGATGTGTTCCTTCATCCATTAAGCAAATGCTTATTGAATGCCAGGCATTGTATTAGCGGGGAAATGAACGAGACAAGTAAGGTCCCTATTCTCCTGGAGCCTTAGACCTAAAAATAAGACCATTTCATGTCGAGATTGTCCTATTTTTAAAGAAAGGTAGCATGCAGTTGTTTTTAAAAGGCAGGTAACAGGTTTATTTGAAAAGGCCTGGTTATGGGTTATTAATTGCCTATCCCAACTATGCTTTTTCTCTTTCGAAAGGTATGCTGTTTTTCAGTTACCCATGGTGTGGGCACTGGTTGGTTTAGGCCAAACATATCCCATTCAGTACTGGTATAGGGTAGTCATGTAACCTCAACAGTCCAATCAGGGTAAACCTTGGGACTCTGGCATGCAGTCCTAATATCGAAGTTATTTTTTTTCTGCTCTTCCTCTCAGAATTAAGAGGATGAAGATGTAAAGGCAGGGACAGTTGGAACCATTTTGACTATTTGGCAACTACTACAGAGATGCAAGATAAACACAATGTGTTCATTCATCCTTAATAAGATTCATCAATAAATGCTGAAAATCGTGGACAAGTTATGATGAGAAACAGGATATTTAATAATCTCAAAGCATCTCTCTGTTAGGCAAGATAAATAGCTGCTAGGCCAGGAGGAGAGGAAGGGGAGCAAAAGAAAAAAAAGAGGAATTTATCTCACCCACCGAGCAAAGAAATCAGCAGTCTTTTGGACTTGCCAAGATAAAATGTCCAGATGTTCTCATAAATTCTGGGAAAAGGTCAAAACCACGTAAAAGGGGGACTTTGAAACCTAGTCTCTCTGGCAAGGGGAACCTTGAAACTTCTAAGGGGGGGAAAGTATAACACCCTTGAACCTCTACCAGGTGGGGCGCTCAGACTAGCTGAGTTGCCCGCTTGTGCTTTATGACAGGGGTATCCTTAACAAATTGGTTTGCTCTGCTTTAACACTGCTTTCTGCCACCCATCTGAATTCTTTGTTATAAGCACGACAAGAGCCAAGGAAGGGAGAGCCAGTCCCTGTTCACTTGGGCGGCTTTCCAGTTACATCTTTAGAAGTTTCTTTTTAATTGCAGAGGGGGAAAGTAGCAATGTTATAATAAAGAAACATGCCAGGCACCACCTTAATTTATTGATCAGAGTTTTCATCACGGTAATGGGCTAAGTCAGCATCATATGTCTCTCAGATGGACACATCATCGCTTTGTGGTGTCACGACGCACTCAGATGGATACATCATCGCTTCGTGGTGTTTGTTCCAAAAATATATAACCTGAATTTAAATCACGAGCAAACGTCAGGCCAGTCCAAACTGAGGACCATTCTACAAAAGAACTGAACAGTAATCTTCAAAAATGTCAAGTGCATGAAAGACGAAAACAATTCCAGATGAAAGGAAACTAAAGAGGCACAACAACCATATGCAAAGTGTGATCCCGGATGAGGTCTGGAACCAGAAAAAGAACATTAGGTGATATTTGAATAAGATCTATAAATTATGTAACAGCATTATATGAGAAAAAAATGCCCAGATTTTGATTATTTTACATTTGGAGAATCTGGGTAAAGAGCACACATAACCTGGCCAGGTGGCTAAGTTGGTTTTAGCATTGTTCTGTACGCCAAAAAGATTGTAGGTTTGGTTCCCGGTCAGGGCACATACCTCGGTTGCAGGTTCAATCCTTGGTTGGTGTGCATACAGGAAGCAATGATTGGCATTTCTCTCTCATATTGATGTTCTTTCCTCTCTCTCTCTCACTCTCTTCTTCTCTTTCTAAAATCAATAAAAACATAGCCTCGGTGAGGATTAAAAAATTAATTAGGTAAAAGAATACACAGAAATTCTTGTACTATATTTGTAACCTATTTGCAAATGAAGACATTTCAATTGGAAAAGTTCAAAATATGTTAAAATTATTTTAGTCCTAGCCAGTTTGGCTCAGTGGGCGTCCCTCTCTTAAAACCTTCCCTGGCCCCTTAACTGGTGTAACACTATACTTAAGTTCACTTCCATATGACTCAGAGGTTCATACTTTGACCTTCAGTTCTTTTTACATTTGACTGGTGCAAAAGTTCCTCCCACCCAGCCCTGAAAATATGACTGTCCCAGCTCCCCACTGCTCCTTATTGTCTCACCTAGCAGGTGGGCTTTACTCACTTCTATACCCAGATCTTCTTTAATACTTTGAACGTTTTAATAAAAACCTTGTTTAACAGATGAAGCAAAAGGACTTTTCATAGATAATTTGACTTCAGACTCTTCGGAGAATCACTGTCACTGATTCATAGGGTCTGAGTTAATGTTCACTTGACTTTGATTACATCATGAAAATAAGTGCTATTTCACTTTTGACTCAGAACTAGCCATTAGTCACCAAATTCCTAGCATTGCTCTTTAGTTTAATATCCGTTGTGATCAATCGCAAAATACACGAAAATGGGGAAGTTCGGAGAGATTTATTGCTCATTTCTCAGAAACCTGATGGGCTTTTGGCTTAGGGATTACATCAGCTCTCCCAGTCTTCCTTCACGGTATCATCCAATCGTCTGGAAAGTTTTTTAAAAATACTGATGGCTCGATGCCACTCCCAGAGATTCATATTGAACTCCTGTGCAGTCAAGCCTAGGCACTTGTATCTGTTTTTAGAGCTTCCCAGATAATTCGGATGCGCCCCTCGATTTGAGAATGCCGTTTATCCTTGGTTATGTTTGAGGCGGTGGAGCTCTCTTTGTACTGGGGAAAGGATGTAGCTGAAACTTTGGCAACTTAACAAAGTTTAGCCCTTCCAGTAGGGGGTTCACTGAAAAGAAATTATGGTTCAAGGATTTCTGGGGTCCTAGCTGGTTTAGCTCAGTGGATAGAGCATCGGCCTGCAGACTGAAGGGTCCATGGTTTGAGTGTAGTCAAGGGCACATACAGTGGTACCTCGAGATACAAGTTTAATTCATTCTGTAACCTTGAGGCGTGGGAAACTATGAGACGCTCGAGTCTGGGTAAACTGGTGGGTCATGTGCAGCCGGCCGATCCACGCGATTACTCGTATCTCAACTGTTGCTCATATTTCAAAGCAAAAATCGCTCGCTTGATGATTCGTATCTCAAAAATCTCGTATGTTAGGGCACTTGTATCTCCAGAAACCATTGTACTTCCATTGCAGGCTCCTCCTCGGCCCGTGCCCTGGTCAGGACTCATGCAGGAGGCAACCAATCAATGTGTTTCTTTCACATTGATGTTTCTCTTTGTCTTTCTCTCTCTCTTCCACTTTAAGGATCAATAGAAAAATATCCTCAAGTGAGGATTTAAAAAAAAAAATCTGAGGAGCTTGTTAAGCATGCAGATTTCAGGGTCACACAGATTCTGTTTCAGTGTTTCTATTGCACCTCATGCTGATTACCTGTTAGTTGCTTTGTAGGCGGGCCTGTGTGTTTCTCTTGTTTAAAGATTTACTTCTGAATCTCTTATCCTGACCCATCCACTCCTCCCACCCGTCTGCCTCTTCTTAATCCCACAGGATCACAAATGTATTG
>PVJN01017163.1:0-41048 GCA_004026805.1 Lasiurus borealis
TCTCCCTCTCTCTGCCTGTGGACTTGCGGGTCTTGGCGGGCACTTTCCCTGTTGCTTCACTGGCTGGTCAGGATGTGAACACCTTTTTCTTCCCAGAAGGACACAGAGGTGGTGCTGGGGGAGGTCAGCAGGACTCAGAGCAGGAGGTGGTGGGTGCACCTCCATGGCTCTTTACGCTGAAGTAGGAGTTTTGTTTTGTTTTAACTATAACTACAAACGCTGACAGCCCTTTAATATACCACGGTGGGACCCTCACCAGTGTGGCTCAGTGAATAGAGTGTCGGCCTATGGATTGAAAGGTCCCAGGTTCGATTCCGGTCAAGGGCATGCACCTTGGTTGCGGGCACATCCCCAGTAGGAGGTGTGCAGGAGGCAGCTGATCGATGTCTCTCTCATTGATGTTTCTAATTTCTATCCCTCTCCCTTCCTCTCTGTAGAAAATCAATAAAATATATTAAATATATATATATATATATATATATATATATATATTTATATATATAACTATATAATATATATAATATATATAATATGTATTATATATAATATATATATAACATATACAATATATAATAATATATATTATATATAATATATATATAAATATATATATATGAGATGCTGCTGTTCTAATAAAAACCGTAATGAAAGTGCTGTCCTGAGACAGCGTGCAAGGAGGCTGTGCCCCAGGCCTCATGGTCACCCGTGGGGAGTAACAGCCCGTGAGTCCGGTTCCCACTCGGCCTGCAGGCCGGGCTTCCATGCCCGGTGCCACCTCCGCTCCCGGCCTCCCTGGACGGCAGTGGAACCCTCAGGCGGTCACCCGTCCCCTGTGGCTGCAGCACAGGCCTGCGCCGTGCTTCCTGAGCGGCACCCCTATCCTATCGTAAGGTGTCTGACCCTCAGCCGGGGAGTCAGCTTCCGCTCCCATTCTCCTCGCGGCCTCCTCGTGCTGCCGTCCAGCTTGGAAGACAGGCCTCCTCTGAGGGTGCTCCAGGCCGTGCTCAGCCTCCCCCAAGGCTGCCTCCACCTCTGGGCGAGGAGTCCCCGCAGACACAGCGCGGTTACTGCCTCTCAGCTGCCTTCAGACAGGAGGAGCCCCCACACAGGGAGGGATGCGGGATCCGGGGGGCCTGGGCTGCGGGGATCCCACTCCCAAAGGGCGCATGTAAGCAGGGGGAGGCTGGCGTGGTCCCCGCCTTCCAGTGCCAGCAGGTGGAGGGATACTGGAGGTTCGGGAGGACTGGACCACGGGCCTGATTCCCCTCTCCCAGCGGTCCTCACTCCGAATCAGCCAGCACCTTCCGAAGGCAGCTCAGCAGGTGTCACTTCCGCCCAGTCACAGCCACTGTGCGCCCGGGGCGTACAGAGGGACAAGCTTCATACCAAACACACGTTCTGTGCCACACAGGTTGGTCCATGCACATGTGTGACAGCCAACGGCTATTTTAGCCTCTCACCAGCTTCTCCTTTTCTCCTGGTGTGACACCATCGATATGTCCTACAGACTGGCTAACGCCCACACTGTAAAACGAATGCTACATAAACCAAGCGTCCTCACAGATCAACAAAACGTGGTATATCTATACAAGGAGATAGTATTTGGCAACAAAAAGGAGTGAAGTACTGATTCGTGCCACAACGTAGATGGAATTTGAAAAAAAAATAATTAGGTTGAGTGAAAGAAACCCATCACAGAAAGCTACAAACTGCATAATTCCTCGTATTAAATGTGCCCTATAGACCCATCGCAGGCATAACAATACATTAGTGGCCCCCAGGGGCTGGGGGAGAGGGAATGCTGAATGACCGCTAATGGGTGTTGGGGTTTCGTTTTGGGGTGATGGGTATGTTCTAAAATTAGAAAGTTATCACCATGGCACAGATTTGTGAATAGACTAAAAACCACCGAGTTGCACATATAAAGTGGCGACTTGCATGCTGCGTGGAGCACAGCTCAGTGCCACTTTGTTAAAAAGCTCCCCAGCTAACGAGGGATGCTTCCCGGGGGGAGGGGGGAGGGCTGAGTACAAGAGGACTGACGTTTCAACCACGTTCACGGGCACTTGGCCTTGATCCGAGCGAGCTCAGGAATGTCAGGCCTGGGGAAGCGTCTCTCTTTCCCCGTCCACTTCCAGAAACACCCCGACCGCCTCCTCGAAGACAGGGGGAGAGCAGTGCTTCTAGGAAGCAGTGGATCGCACCGCGCTGCACTTGGCTAACGATGTGGGTTCGATATTAATCCATCCGGTGTAATTTATTAAGCCGGCAGGCAGACCCACGGAAACGTGTGGTCACCTAACGACTTGGCAGACACAAAAATATCCGCGGGTAGTTACTTAATTCTCAATCAATCATAGCATCTGCATGCGGAAACAGCTATTGCTTCACAGCTGGTGGCCCCGGTTAGTCAATAAAAATCGGAAATGTGGTACGTATAAACACTGACCTTGTTTCCTTTAACCCTTCCTTCTGAATGACTTCCAGTATCTGCTTCGCTGTCATTGGTGAGTTGGGGTGTTTTTCTAGTGCCTGAAATATAAAAATTAACGTCAGATCAATAGATGATTGCACGGGAGCTTCCGAAATGAAAGCGGGTGAGTATCATGCAGTGTGTACTTAACGTTTTAAAGGGGAAGGGGTTATTCTGTCGAAATAAGGTTCCATCACACAATTCAGGTGTCCAAAGTAAGAATGTAATTTTTCTTGGACATTTATGGCAAGCTCTGCAACAAATAGGGGCCATTCTTTTTAAAAAAAAAAAAAATAAAGTCACAAAGGCGCGCACACCAATAAAAAAAGTGATACTTAAGAAACCAAGTTAATAAGTGTACACAATTTCCTTTGTTAAAAATCGCCAGTGTTTTATGGTGAGAGACGTGCTTTCAGGCTATTAAAGTGTTTCCTAGATTCCCAGGCCGTGGGGACACGGAGCCTGGGGACACGGAGCCTGAACACTATCAACGGCCCAGAGCAAAGAGCTGGTCAGGAGAAACCTCCGTGGATTCCCACCCTGGTCAACTTCTTTCACACCAAACAGAAAAGGAGGGAAAAGCCCTTCGTGACCCAAACGGCAGGAAGCACACAGACACCCAGATACCTCCTGGCGGTGTGTTTTCCGGTTCAGCCCAGTTTCCTTCCTTTGGCCTTTTCCGATTAATTTCAAGGAAACCCCTGCCTCTTCCCATTCATCCATCTCCATTTTATACACGCATCCCATTTCCCCCCTCTGCTCCTCTGTCCTCCTTGTTTTTAGTAGAAGCGAGTTCTTTACGCAACGTGCTGGGAATACCTGGGACACGGTTATAGCCCCGGGTGCTAGATCCTCCATCCTGAAAACCAAGGGCTTTTATTTAGCCTGGGGCTTAAATGCATGTGTCGGAAGCAGTACCAGCAGTGACCTCGCTGCTCACCAACAGGGACTATAGAGCCGCCTGCAGGTACAAGACACAAGAATGCATGCCCTTCACGATGCCTTCCTCCCAGGGAAGAGAGCCCAAATGGCAGATTCTGGACAGAAGCTGCTGCACATCATGCCCCCAGGCAATGAAAGACTCTAGCTTTCTATGGGTGAGGATTTATTAGAAGGATCGTAATTATGAAGAACTAGAGGCCTGGTGCACTAAATCTGTGCACTCGGCAGTCCTTCAGCCTGGCCTGTGCCTTCCGGCAGTCTGGAAAACCTCAGGGGATGTCCGACTGACGGCTTAGGCCCACTTCTCAGTCAGACATCCTTAGTGCTGCTGTGGAGGCAGGAGAGGCTCCCGCCACTGGTGCTGTGCTGGTTAGCTGTGACCTCGGCTTCTGGCTGAGCGGCACTCCGCCTGTGGGAGTGCACTGACACCCAGGAGCAGCTACTGTGTTGAGCATCTGCCCCCTGGTGGTCAGTGCATGTTACAGTGACCAGTTGTTCCACTGTTGGGTCAATTACATCTTAGCCTTTTATTATATAGGATGACCAGGGCACTCTAAAACCCCAACATTGCAAAGGCTCCCCAATCTGCTCATGATAGCTCTGTGGCCTCTCCTACAATCATTGGCCAAATTCCCACTAAGTCACTAGCAAAGGCTCTGTCCCTCAGTCTTCCAGTGAGTTACAGGCAGCCCCACTTTCCCTGTCTCCCCTTTCTACACCCCATGATAGTTCCCCCTTCTCCCCAGTCTGGGTCAGTCCCTTCGTCATAGCTGGTAAGTGCTTTAAAGAATATAGACATCGGAGTGATGCTCCAGAGAAGGGATGGCGACAAGCACCCCATTGGGAGAGAAGAAAATCTGTCCTCACAGAGGAGAACTCGGAGTGGAGCTGAAAGATGGGAAGTGGGGTGAAGGGGGGCAGAGGCTCAGGCCGAGCTGGAGAGGGAGGACTAACATGTTGTGTAAACACACAGCTCGGAAAAGGCGAGAAGGAAACTGCAGAGAGAGTGGGGAGGGAGGTCAGATCACCGCGGAGAGAGGGAAAGAAACAGACACGAAAACAAACAAGCTGACAGGCTTGTTCACAGGAGAACTGCGGGCAGAGACGGCACAAGATGGCTTATGACAGGAGATGCTGTGGGCCCTGATGGGCACCTCCCCATGTGATGGGCGACCTGCGGGCACCCAGGGGCTCTCACCAAAGGTATGGGCTGAAGGTCAACGGGCACAGACATCCACCAGTCAGCAAGCGCAGAAGAGGGGTTAGGGGGAGGGGGGTGCAGGGGAGGCACAGGATGGACTAAGGCAGGGTGTAAAAGAGGGAAGAGAGAAAGGAGGAAAAGGGAGCTGAACGAGGAATGTCCAAATGGTAAACCCATTAAAACGATCAAAACTAGAAAGGGTTGAAGAGGAAAGAAACCCCTGGTTACTGGGCAACATTTTAAGGGAAATGGGGGTGCACTCGTAAGTGGGGTTACTCACTGTGGAGGACTCCCCGTTTCTCTTCCTGAGTACAGGCCCCTCAGCACACCTGGACGGCGCCTCCCAGCAATTGAGAGGATTTGGGATAGCCCTGTCCCCAACTCTATGACATCACATCCTACTCTACAAAGGAAGTGAAAGTGCGGAGAATTACATCCCGGAGTGGGGGAGAGGCGGGGAGGCGACGATGGAGCCACGGGACACCCCAGAAGCCCCCCGCAGGGCCTGCACCACAGAGAAAGGGGCGGGGCAGGAGAGTTCCTGGGTGTGAGCATGGCCCACTGTGCTGGCGTGTGAACGTGGACGGGACAAAGATAGAGGGGAATTCCCTCCGAGTAACAAAACATCGACACCCTCAACATAATGAGGCTCAGGGCAGAGATGAGGACCAGACTCTCAGGCAGCCACACTCAGTCACCATGGTGGGGAGAGGTCACAGGCGGAGCGCAATCCTATGTCACTACCCCCGCCCCCCAGGCCCCAACCTTAGATCCCCCCAATCTCCCCACGCCGAGGTGTGACAGTGTCACATGTCCTGCAAAACAGAACTCTCTGGATTATCCCTTCGTGACATTTCTCAAACACTAATATTTGAATACGTTTTCACGGTCCATTAATTCACCTGTTCTTCTAGTTGTTTCCACCTTGTATCTACTTCTGTAGAAAATCGGGTAAAGAATTCAATGCGGCAGAGAAGGGAGGAGGAGTTTTAAGACTGTTTATAGCAATAAGATTTTTTTTTTCCAGAATTAGCTCTAATAAATATTTCAGATCATCAAATCAGGTTCAAATGGGCTTAGACAAAAATCATGTAATTGTGGCAAAATAGGAAGTCCAATTTTAAAGTTCGCCATGGATAATTACTTAAAATAATCTTGCTTTCTGAGAATAAAAATTAGAAAAATGCAAAGTCACGCCCATTTTATTAAAAGCAAAATGCAACCACAAGCCTGCAACCAGGAATATTAACCAAGCCTCATACTTGTTCTCTTTCTAGTTTTTCTGTTCATGCACATTATTTTTAACATAATTATAATTAAGTAAAATACATATATACTAGCTGTCTTACTTTTCTGAATGTAATCTGAATTCTCCAAAATGGCATTATAATGAACACTTCTGAGAGTAGGCATTATTTAAAAAAATTCAATTAGGAACCAGAAATACTCAAAGAGTATATTGAACATAACATTTTAAGAGTATTATTGAGTCAAAGAATATGAATTCTGTTATGTCTCTGGACACACAGCCGAATGTTTGCAGGGAGATTTTAACAATTTATACTCTCACCAAACAGAACTGAATGTACCTCCTTCACCACAGCTTGGCCAGGATGAAGCATTATCTTAGTAGGTCAAGCAAGTAGTAATTTGTTGTTATTTTTATTATGCTTCTGTAAATACTAGTGAGATAGAGATGTTTTCAAATTAATCTCACGTGGTATAGGCTAGGACATTTGAGATATTTCTGTTTCTATTAATGTGCGAAAAGCTCTTTAAAACAGTCAGAACAATATTAATTATTTTCCATAGCAGTAATATGTATTCCTTTTGTTGCTTATCTTTGGATATTTTAGGGTGATACGCCACCTTTTCCATTTTCTTGCTAACAGTTCCAGCAGATTTTTCCATTCTGAGAGCTACTGCTCTGATGCTTACACACGCAGGCCTGCACAGGACACTATGCGCCAGTAGCTCTCTGCCCAGAGGTTCCCCATGGCCCAGAGGCCCATCCTCAGCTGGGGGCAGAACTCTTGCCTTGTCGCTACAGCGATGAAGCCAACATTCAGCCAGGCCGCTCATGCTGCCCGCTCTCAGTGGGCTGCCTCTCACGGACTGGTGGCCGCTGGCAGGGCTGAGAGGAGTGGGCGCTGCCATCTTGTGGCTATGGACGCTGCCACGTTTGTGATGGAGTGACGGTTAATTTGCATATCATCCTTTTATGCCAGAGTATTTTCCTCTTACCCGGAGAGCACGCAAATGCCTACCAACAGTTCTTTCAAGTATCCTGACGTTTGCATATTTTAACTCATCGAGGATTTCCCTTTCTGTACCAAGGTGAAGCACTGGCCTCCCCTGCCTGTTTGTAAGTCAGGACTCCACACCACAGTGCTGGATACGCCTGCCATGAGTGAAGTGTCCTCTACTGCCTACTAACATGAGGGCAATGAAAACCCTTGTGGATGTGAAACCTACATCAAAGTGCGGGGCCCCTGATAGGAACTGCACAGGGCAGAGTGGTCCTTGCTGAGGCGGAGGTGGGAGAGCTCAGAGGCCCCCCGCTTTCTCCAATGGCTGAAGGAGCGTCCGCGCGGGCATTTTCAGGGTGAAACGAACTGCAGACCACTGCCGTTGGGGCTGGCCCATGCCTCCTGCTCCGCTCCCCTGATCTCTCAGCCACCACGTGCCAGCCACACGCCCTTCTCCATCGCTGTCACAGTCCAATTCTTCTCACTCCCTGGCGAGGACACTGCTCTCATTATTCCTTCTTAAATTTTTAATTATTCCCGTCTTTATATTTCCATATGAAATTTAGATGGGAATTAAATGAGACACCTAATTAAATTTTTAAGAAATTTACGCACATTGTTCCATGTATTTAAGTTTTATTTCACAAACTGTAATAAGCTTTTTATTGTTTTATATTTTTAATTGCAACTACGAATACACTTTTTCACACAATATTATCCCATTTTATGGGTAATACATCCAGAATCCATTGAGTGGTGATAATTATTATCTGTGTGAACGGCAAATTGAATTCTTAATAGTGGCAACAGCACAGAAGCCCGGGATCAGATTTTTCTACGAGAAATGTGAATTTGGTCTCCTTTCCCGGAGCTCGGCTTGCTCTTTCTGACATTATTTACTTTAGATTACAAAGGGATCTTTTCTAGTCCCTGTCAAAAAAAAAGAAAAAAATCACAAAAACAACTTCTGCCGAACATTGAGCCGCTTTGTCATTTCTTCCCTCAAAACCAGGCCCCCGAAGCCACAGAGCTTCCTTAAGAATGTCCGCGCTGGAACGAGCAGGGCCGCCCGGCTGCCAGGAGACGCCTGTAATGGGAAACCACTGGACCGATACCACTGTCTCTCCCCCACAAATCAAAGCGCGGTCTTTCCAGAAAACGTCCCGCCTTGCTTTGCAAAACAAACCCTTCTCCGGTGTCCGGGCTGTGCTGGAGATCCCACCCCGCTCCCACCCTCAGAACTGGGTCTTGAACCTCCTGTCCCCGCCTCCAGTCCTTTCCATCACCACCCACCTTCTTCCTTCATGTAACCCCCCCAGGTCTCCCAGGCGGCCGGGCTCTCTGTAAGGAGGGGTTTCCATGGTTAGGGGCGCAAATAAATACAAACCACTACCTTCCTCGAAAGGGATCCTCTTGTTTTTTTTTTTTTTTTTCAGAAGATGTGAAAAGATGCATAGAACTGGCAAATACACCAGTGGATTGATTTCACCTTCTTTATTTAGGGGACCGACTGTAGGAGAGCCCACCCCCAAAGCATCTCATTTCATGCAACCTGAGATAAAACAGACTCATCTCAAAAACCACCTCCCCCACACTTTTACATGCTCCCATAGAAAAAGATTTCAAAAAAAAAAAAAAAGATAGGAATATAGTCAAGAGAAGGAGAGAGGCCGTTTGCCAAATCATCGAGGGCACAGGCCAAGCGAAGAATGCATTTTTCTGGTTTAGGTTCCAACATTCTAAACTAATAAATATAGTGTTTCACATATTTGAAGGCTTACTCACGATTTCCGTGGTGTCTCTCAAACAGAAACGTCATTTCGAGTATCCCTAAGATAAATACATGAGACCAGTGTTCATCTAATGGTTAAACCCATTATTGGGGGGAAGGGGAGGAAGGGAGCATAGATAAAATATTGTGAACTTATTTGATTGCAGAATAAAAAGGTAATGTTTAAATTTGCTAAATTCCAAATGAGGATCAAACACCGGGCTCTCTCCCTTTCTTTAACAGCATATGCCTCCCCTGGATCCGTACTGGGAGCTCATTAAAACACCTAATTGTGTAAGGTCTTGTGCCTCAGGGAAATGATTTGGGGATTACAAATTAGCCATTTTAGTGTGTGTGTGTGTGCGCGTATGCGCATGTTCGCGCGCACTCACACACACACACACACACACGAGCTCTACAATTACAGGGTGTTTTCACACAATTTGTATTATCTCATTTGCTTTCACACAACACTTATTACTGTGTCATTCAATTCCGTACAATGATGATATTTTACTTGACCTTTTAAACAACTTGATGAGATACGCAGAAAAGAGAGAATCCACTCTCTCTGAGCTGCACAGAGTTGGAGTAATTGGTCCAAGTTCAAGAAACCAGTGAGGGGAAGGACGAGCCTGGCGTTCATGAGAATGTTGATGAAGATGTTTACACGTAATAAGAACAGCTAATACTTATTAGACAGCTCCTCCGTGCTACGTCTCCACGGGATGTGCAGATACTAATAGTACCACACATTCTTGGATTTCTAGATTTAACATTCCTGTTTCCACTATTCTTGAGAAACCACAAAGATCCATGTCATTTTGATGGAACATGAGTTTGGGTCCCAGCAGAATTGAGAGGAGGAAATAAATCTTATAAAAAGTGACAGCACCTGGCCTCAAACTCAATGAGGCTGTTCTCTACTCCTAACACATGTGATTACTAGGCAAGGGTTTCGAGATGATGTTTAAACCATTTTTCTATTCTACTTGCATGAATTTTTGTGGGGAAGTTATATGCCTTGGTCGTATTTGTGAATGGGTGATTTAAACGATTACAGAAATTCTATATAATAAAGAGGCAATATGCAAATTAACCATCACACTCTCACGCAAGATGGCCACCCCCATGTGGTCACAAGATGGCCACTCCTAGAAGGCTAGCAGGGGAGGGCAGTTGTGGGCGATCAGGCTTGCAGAGATGGGCAAGGGTAACCAGGCTAGAAGGGGAGGGAAGTTGGGGGCAACCAGGCTGGCAGAGGAGGGCAGTTGAGGGTGACCAGGCCTTCAGGGGAGGGTGGGCTATTGGGGGGACCAGGTCTGCAGGAGAGGACAGTTAGCGGTGACCTGGCAGGAAGGGGAAGGGCAGTTGTGGAGAACCAGGCCTGCAGGGTTGGGCAGTTGAGGGCGACCAGGCCTTCAGGGGAGAACAATTGGGGGATGGGGGCACTGGGCCAGCATGGAAGGGCAGTTGTGGGTGACCAGCCTGCAGGAAAGGGCAGTTGGGGAGGACCAGACTGGCAGAAGAGGGCAGTTGGGGGTGATCAGGCCAGCAGGTGAGAACAGTTGGGGGTGATCAGGCTGGCAGAGGAACGGTTAGGCATCAATCATGCTCACAGGGGAATGGTTAGGGAATGATCAGGCTGGCAGGCAGAAGCGGTTAGCGGCAATCAGGCAGGCAGGCAGAGGTTGGGATCCAGCAGTCTGGGATTGTGAGAGGGATGATTGGGCCTAAACTGGCAGCTGGACATCCCCTGAGGGGTCCCAATTTGAAGAAGGTGCATGGGGACACCCTGCCCCCCTCCAGTGCACAAATTTCATGCACCAGGCCTCTAGTTTTGCAATAAGAACCTTAAGAATAAGGCCGACTTCAGCCAGAAGAAAGCAGCTGCCAAGAAGGTCAAGTGCCTAGGAGGTCTGGCAGCCAGTAAGTGCCCCATCTAGTCCATATGACACTGCGGTTTGCTCTTCCTGAGAAGTTAAGTTGTTTTTTATTATGAGCCTGGGACTTACAGAACCTGAAGGCCTATAGTCTTAGGCAGTGGTCGGCAAACTCATTAGTCAACAGAGCGGCAAACCATGCCTCAGGAACCGCATGTGGCTCGCGAGCCGCAGTTTGCCAACCACTGGTCTAAGGTATTACACACAATATCTACCTCATAATCCCCACTTATGTAATCTCAGACTTAAGAACAATCAGATTACTTCTTTTTTTTAAAAAAAATCTTTATTATTGAAAGTATTACATAGCTCCCCCATTTTTTTTCCATTGACCTTTATAGCCCATCCAGGCCCCTACCCTAGGCCTCCCCCTCCCTATTGTGTGTGCCATGGGTGATGCATATATGCATACAAGTTCTCTGCTTGATCTCTTCTCACCCACCCACCTACCCCCACCTTCCCTCTGAGATTTGACAGTCTGTCCCATGCTTCTTTGTCTCTGGGTCTATTTTGTCCATCAGTTTATTGTGTTCATTAGATTCCACATATGACTGAGATCATGTGATATTTATCTTTCCCTGACTATCTTATTTCATTTAGCATAATATTCTCCAGGTTCCTCCTTGATGCCTCAAAGGGTAAAGGATCCTTCTTTTTTGCTGCTGCATAGGATTCCATGGTGTAAAGGTACCACGCCTTTTTATCCACTCACCTACTGATGGGCACTTGGGCTGTTTCCAGATCTTAGCTGTTGTAAATTGTGCTGCTATAAACATAGGAGTGCATACATTCTTTCTGATTGGTGTTTCAGGTTTCTTAGGATATATTCCTAGAAGTGGGGTCATTGGGTCAAATGGCAGTTCCATATTTAATTTTTTGAGGAAACTCCATACTGTTCTCCATGGTGGCCACACCAGTCTGCATTCCCACCAGCTGTGTACTAGAGGTCCCTTTTCTTCACATCCTCTCCAGCACGTGTCATTTGTTGATGTACTGATGATAGCCATTTGACAGGTTCACTGTCATTTTAATTTCCATCTCACGAGTGCATTTTTTCATATGTGTCTTAGCCATCTCAGATATTTTTCTTCAACTCTCTTATAATGATTTGAAACATTGGTACTTTTCCTGTGGTAGCAGGTGTCAAAACTGCCATTAATTATCATTATTTATTTAATGATATTTTTCCTGCTATACTGAAAACTTCATGTGAACAGGACCCTGATCCTCATTGGTGTCTATAGCTCAGACTGTGCCACTAAGCCAGTAGACTTCAGGAAAGACCAAGTAAATTTTGGAGATGTTTTGAGTTGCTTTATATTAGGAACTTTTATCCTATCTAATAAAAGAGCAATATGCAAATTGACTGTACCTACACTACACCCACAAGCCATGCCCACCAGCCAATCAAGGCTGAGTATGCAAATTAACCCAGCCAAGATGGCTTCGGCCATGGAGAGAGGAGGATTGGGTTGCCCCGGGCAATAGACGAAGCCAAGCTTTCTGCCTGCCCTGGCGGGCCCAGGCCTCTGCTCAAGGCTACGAAGTTCCTATTATAGAAGATAAATAAATTCCAGATACTAGAGCCTCCACTTGGGTTGCTGGGGGGTGTGACCGGCCTGCAAACTACCATGGGCCCTCACCCAAGGGAACCCCCACCCTGATCTGGGACACCTTTCAGAGCAAACCAGCTGACCCCTATCTGTGCACCAGGCCTCTATCCTAACTAATCCTATTTAATAAAAGGATAATATGCAAATTGACCGTCACTCCAACACACACGATGGCTGCACCCATGTGGACACAAGATGGCCAGCAGGGGAGGGCTGTTGGGAGGAACCAGGCTTGCAAGGGAAGGCAGTTGTGGGCAATCAGGCCAGCAGGGGATGGAAGTTAAGAGTGACTAAGGCTGCAAGGAAGGACAGTTGTGGGGGATCCAGGCCTGCAGAGGAGAGCAGTTGGAGATGACCAAGCCTGCAGAGGAGGGCAGTTAGGGGTGACCAGGTCGGCAGAGTAGGGCGAATAGTGGCAAACAGGCTGGCAGGAGAGTGGTTAAGGGGTGACCAGGCTGGCAGGCAGAAGTAGGTAGAGGCAATCAGGAAGGCAGGGTAGGGTGGATAGGGGCAAACGGGCTGGCAGGAGAGTGGTAAAGGGGTGACCAGGCTGGCAGGTAGAAACACGTAGAGGCAATCAGGAAGGCAGGCAAGGGAGCAGTTGGGAGCCAGCAGTCCTGGATTTTGAGAGGGATGTCTGACTGTCTATTTGGCCTGACCCTACCTAAACAGGCAGTCGGACATCCCTTGAGGCGTCCCAGATTGGAGAGGGTGAAGGCTGGGCTGAGGGACAAACTCCCCCATGCACGAATTTCGTGCACCGGTCCTCTAGTACAATAATGGTTATGCACTTTGGAGATGGGGGGGCCAGGAAACCCTTGCTCCCCAGCTGTCTGATCTTAGATGCTCAACCTCCATGAACTTCAGCTTCTTTGTTTCCTTGTGTGTAAAAATGTTGTGAGCACTGAGTGATGTAATGACTGTAAAGCATGTATCATTCCCATATAACAAATGGCTATCCTGCAGTATGTGTTCATAATCATTAGCTAATACTATTAGCTGGGGGTGGGGGGAACAGCCCATGTTGAACAAGAGCCTAGGAAGATGAATCTTTTTAACACACACACACACAGATGCATGCACACACACACACACACACACACACACACACAAAGATGGACATTGGATGTGGTCTCTGAGACTTCCTGCAGAAACTGCACCAGAGTTCTACCAATCAGGTTGGCCCCACGTTGCCTTCATCGCCTGATCACTGACCTACGTGTTCCACTGCGACTCACGGGTGACCCTACACCACTCTGTGCCGAGCCTCACCACCCAACCATCTTTCTGTTAAAAAGAGGGACTAAACAATACGCACCTGTCACCTGGGAGAACAGCACACCACAGGGACACAGTACCTGCCTGTACTCATTACAAATCCAGGGCGAACGCAGAGAACACCAACAGTAAGACTTTCTTCCAGCATACACACGGAGTGGCCAGATTCTGATGATCTCTGAACGCATAATCATCTGGCCACTCAGTGTGTGTGTGTGTGTGTGTGTGTGTGTGTATTAGAAACCTGGTACATTGTGCATGGATGGGATCTGGCCAGCCTGGCCAGGGAGAGGGGACATGAGCCATTGGCCGGCCTGCCTGCTGGTCAAACTCCTGGTCGAGGGGACAATTTGCCTATTAGCCTTTTATTCTATAGGATATACACCGAGTGGCCAGATTATTATGCGTTCAGAGACCATCATAATCTGGCCACTCAGTGACTTGTCACCTGTCTTAAAACATGACCGGGCATTAGCAGGGGCCAGGTCTCTCCTTTATTTTTTTCCAGGTTAATGGCACTTCAGTTTCTGCCATCATTTCTCACATAAAATAGCTTGCAGACACCACCTCCGGAATCATCTCTCTTTGAATATCCTTGAGTTTGCCAGTGTCACTCGTGAAACACGTTTTCAGGATTACACTAACGAATAGAAGTCATCTACATGCCACTGATAACATATTCTACATGGAGTGTGATCAGAACCTAATACAGCACCCTTCCCTTTTGCTGACCCCCACACTTCACTGGGGAGCCTCAGGGGACACTGCCTCTTTGTCTGCAGTCCTCACACTGTCCATCGCTGAAACTTCCAGACCTCTAACATCTGCTTCCAAAACCACGTGCATAGCCCTGTGCTGTATGTTCCAAACATGCCAGACATCCCTGTGTCTCTGTTTAACATGCCAATGTCTGTGTCAGGGTATTTCTGCGGCCTCTGAAGTCTTACTGTCCCCACATAACCAATGACCCAGGGCAAGAGCTGTACAAATTTGAAAAATACTTATATGAGTTCAGTGGCATCTTTTTCGGTTCAGGGGGATTTGTCCAAGTTTATAAAGTTCTTCTGGAGTCATTCTTCTCCTCCCCAACTGTTCTGTTTCCTTGTTTATGTCCTGATATCCACATATCTGACCAGTCATGCTGATGTGTTTCTCCAAGTTATGCACCATGGAGCTGACCAGGGCGATGGCCGCTGCCATCCCCTCTCTGGCTGACACTGATTAGCGAATCAATGTGCTTTGTCTAGAGATGTTCGAGCTGCCACAGGTTCACTTAATTATACCGTCACCCGGCTCACGTGGGTCCATCACTTTTAAAAGCGTTTCATAATAGACTGTGTCAGACTGGCTGAAATTCAGCTCCGACAGGAGCCTCCCCCTGATGTGTAAGACTCATAATCCTATCAAAATAAATTAATTTAGTGTGACAGGAATTAACTGGGAGAATCCATACGCCTTCCAGGGATCACCGGCTCCATTTCTAAATGCTCACAGTCATCTATTTAATAACACACTCTAGAATTTTACTGAGAGTTGACATAAAGTGAAATCACTAATTGCGATTTCAAAAATGTTCTTGAACCTCTTTTTAAAAAATATATCAACTTGAGAGAGAGAGAGAGAGAGAGAGAGAGAGAAAGAAACGTTGATTGGTTGTTCCACTTACAGATGCATTCATTGGTTGATTCTTACATGTGATCTGAGGGGGGGAGTGAACCTGTGATTAAGTATACAGGGACCACACTCTAACCAACTGAGCTACCCAGCCAAGGCCTACCTCTTTAATAAAAAAATAATAACAGCAAACACTTACACAACACGTATGCTACCTCACGCATCATTCTAACCTGCATATAATCTCACTTAATCACCAAAACAATCATTTTATTGTGGCTTTCATTGCCCTCACTTTACAGATGACATAGGAGGTAACTAAGGAGCAGAGAAGTTAATTTAACTCTCCCAGCGTCACAGCTACAAAGCGACAGAGCCCAGATTTGAACCCACGTGGCTCCATCCTTGGCTGTGGTTTTCCCCAGGATTCACCAAGGAGCTCCTGGTCAGACCTGTGGACACTCTCAGTGTCTGTCATTGAACTCATATCCTCATCACTCACCCCATCTAAACACAGTGGCTATAACCTCTACCTTGCTTTCCTTATCACATGCTGTAAAAAAACAGTATCTGCACTAGTTTAAAAGAAAACTATGATATAGTATTTCAAAACAGAGAAATTGTGCCTGAGAAGAAAGTTGCTGTGGCGACTAATTTCATGGCAGCTAAAATGTACACTGAGAACATGAGCCAGTTCATACCCATTAGCTAAACAAAAGAGCTTGAGGTTGTCAGGGCAGGTAAAGACCTCCCTAGTTTTAAACTAAGATAATGGTCTTATCTAGATAGTCATATACGGGCATTCAGTGATAATGAACGAGATCCTCAATGGGAGTTTCATACAGCAAGCATGGGATATGTAAATTTTGTCAAAGAATCTCTGATAAAAATCTAAACATAACATCTAGACTAATAAAAGAGAAAGATGCAAACTGACCATACCGTCGCAACTGGTTGGTAGCAATCAGTCAGGAGTGACTATGCAAATTAACCCAACAAAGATGGTGAGCTAATTTGCATATGAGGGGCCAAGCAGCTGGGGGCAGAATGCTTACATTGTCATCATCATGATGATGCAGGCATTCTGCACTGCCCCACCACTCCAGACCTCTGGGCAGCATGGGGAGGCAGAAAGGTGGCTCGGGCTGGAGCGAAGGTGGTGCTGGCAGCCAGGGAAAGGAAGGCCCATTCTTGCACGAATTTTTGTGCATTGGGCCTCTAGTAAACACATAATTATTTAAATAAAATAATCCAAAGAGACAGCCTTCCCAACTTCGAATATGATTAAATTAAGATTATATACTCTAACAACAATGTGGAGCTTATATTTTACTACTATAGGCAGATATAACAACTCTGGACTTGCAAAGCACAGAATACAATATTATAAAAATGTAGGAGCTGAATGTACATTTTTGTCCACAGGTGGGAGACTAAACAATCTATCCATGTGAAGCATACATGGGCCAAGCCAGCATTTCCCTCAGGACAACATTCTGAAGCAGCCGGCAGAGGAGACCCCAACTTCCCGTATCATGGGAATCCTTACAAGGTGCTCCTCTTAATAGCAGGCAGGACTTACAGACTTCTAGAAAGCATCTGTAACAGAAACAGGGGAGCCACTTTTGTGATAATTTGACTTACGTTAGTATGTTTAATTCTCACAATTACATGTCAAAGTAGGTATTGTTGTGGTTTTTTTTCTGTAGCTGTGAGAGCTGAAACACAGGTGTATGTACACCAAGTAATAAGCAGAGCTGGGGTTAAACCCCTGCCCTTGGAGTCTGAGTGTTTCACCATCACAATACAGTACTTTGTCACAAACAATGCTACCTTACACAGAAGGTAATTCAGTGTACTATCAGAGCACCAAAGGAGGGCGGTCCAATTTGTTGAACATCTTTAGGTATTTTCCTTATAGACTTATACAGCCCATCATACATATCCCATGAAGCATTATTTGAAATAAAGAAGTAAGACAAGACCTAAGAGGAAGATGATTAAATAAATGAAGGCTCATACATACCATAAGCTAATATAGGGCCATTACAAAGGAAATAGGTACTAATATGATGGTGTCCATGATAAAGTAATTAGCAAAGGTAAGCAAGTTGAAGACCAACATGTTTAGAGGAAGCATATATTCAAGTGCATGTGGTGTATGTATATTATACTCATACCCACAATCCTCACCAACACACACCCCGTTTAAAAATATTCCAACAGTGAACAACTGTTACTCTGGAGAGTGGTGGAAAAGCAAAAGTTGAAAAAGGAAATGTCATACTTGAAAAAAAATAGTTTTGTATTTAGAAGCATAAATTACTTTCATCATCTTTAAACTATGTTAATATAACCTCTCTAAATAAAACATATTATATATGCTCCTATTGATGTTATATAATACATGCTTACACTACATAATTTAAGCACATATATAATATTTAGTAACTAATTCAAAAATCAGTTTCAGAACAAAATAAAAGCAAATACTCAAACCACAAAAGAAACAGCGATACACTTTAGACTCCAACGCCCAGTGCAGAAAATAAGATGTAGGTATACTGATTTTTTTCCAAGGCAAATATTAACTCATCATTCGATCTGAGTCAGGGAAATTCTTCAGTGTTATTTTCACACACTCGCCTGGAATGACACCGCATCCAGATGTAGCTGCCAAAAGGAATTAGTTTCAAAATAGATCTTGAGATAATTGTAGAAAATGACTTTGTTACACGGGATTATTTGATTCTGACCACTTAACTGTTGAGGAATGACAAAAGACAAGGATGCTTGCTTTGTCGCAGTTAATAGCAGCCTTTCCTCCTGCCTATAGTCAAACAACAGCATTAGCTCCTCAATAACTCATTGATTTAACAAATATTTACCAAGTACATGCATCCACCAACACAAAATACAATAAAGCCTGTTAACACCATCTCTGGAGACACTGATCCGGAGGGGAGGGGAGCCAACATCTAATTTACTTAGAAACAGATTAAAAAGGAAAGCAGAGAGACTAAGCCATATGCCTTCTTTCCTATTCATTCAAAGATGCCCATCCGTTTACATAACAATGGCCTGTGCCTACGCTCCTCCCAGGGGGGTGGTATCATCAGATTCCATGCATTAGTGAAGATCATGTTTTATGCTGATCTTCTCCATCACTGCTTTATTTTCAGGGCCTAGCACGCTGTAGGCACTTAAGAACTTGCCTGAAGAATGAAAACAAGACCAACAGATGACAAAGGAAGGCTGATGTATTGGTTTTTGTGAGCTCTTTACTCTCTATTTCTGAAAAATACCCTTTCTTCCTGTGCTGTGAGTGGGAGCTGTCATCTTCCTGTAGATCCTAAAGAGTTACCCACTCAGGATCGGGTAGGAGGAATATATACGAGGAGGCAATCGCTGATCTTCCCCAGGATATATAAGGCCAAAGCTCACACGGGCTGGGTGTGTCTCAGGAGTGGAACCAAGAGGTCACCGGTTTGGTTTCGGTATTCCTGGTCAGGGCCGATGCCCAGGCTTGCCCCCTGGTAGGGGGTATGCAGGAGGCAGATGATCAATGATTCTCTATCATCATTGATGTGTCTGTCACTCTCTCCCTTCCCCTCTGAAATCAATAAAAACGTATTTTCTTTTTTTAAAAGAAAGAGCCGAAACTGGTTTGGCTCAGTGGATAGAGCATCGGCCTGTGGACTGAAGGATCCCGGGTTCAATTCCGATCAAGGGCATGTATCTTGGTTGTGGGCACATCCCCAGTGGGGGGGCATGCAGGAGGCGGCTGATCGATGTCTCTCTGTCATCGATGTTTCTAACTCTCTATCCCTCTCCCCCCCTCTCTGTAAAAAATCAATAAACTGTATTAAAAAAAAAGAAAGAAAGATCTCATTGCTTTCTGGCAATAACCTGGTGTGATGGGGCCCTGAGACTGATGGATGGCGTTCCCAGCCATGAGTAAGAAGCCAGGTTCAGACAAGGCTTCTGTACAGAGAGAAGCAGAGATGAGAGCATCCTGGACACAAGCATTCCTACTTCCGGGTGTTACTGAGGACTTTCATCCACTGATAATGGCTGATGTTTGTCCAAGTCTTTCAACAAATTCTCTGTCTCACTAAACTGGTTAGAGTTGGATGTTAGTCTCTGTGCTTGGCTAAATGTTCAGGACCAATGTGTTCCTTACACTAATTAGTAAGCCCTCAGTTAGTTCCTCTCACAGGATTTTAAAGAATGACAAAGTACATGGTATTTCCAAGCTGATGTTAAATTTTGATTCCTTTAGAAGATGAATAGTAGTTATTGGTAAAACTTACTTTTTCATCATTGGCAAACTAAATTCTTGATGAAAATAAAATGTGGGAATGCACATTGGTAGTCTTTGGTCAAATATACACTTTGACCCATCCAGAGACAATAGTTAAAACAATTAAACAATTATATAAAACTAGAAGCCAGGTGCACTGTTTCGTGCACTGGGGGAGGGGGGACCCTTAGCCTGGCCTGCACCCTTTCGCAATCCGGGACCCCTCAGGGAATGTCAGACTGCTGGCCAGGCCAAGGGACCCCACCGGTGCACAAATTCATGCACCTCTAGTATGCATATAAGATCTTTGGTTAATCTGTTCCTGCCCTTCCCCTCCCTACTTCCCTCTGAGATTCATCACTCTGTTCCAGGTTCCCATGCCTGTGCGAGGAGTGTCTGCCCCTGGTGGTCAGTGCACATCGTAGCTACCAGTCAAATGGTTGCTTTCATATAGAGCGATTATTATACAAATAATTCTAGCAGTAAGATGTCTTTAGCCAGAACTCAGGTTTGATGAGTTAAGAACTTCTAAATTCCAGGCTGTAGAAAGAGGACTGACATTTTTTTAAAAATATATGAATCAGGTATCTTAATATTTTAGCAATATGACTAGATCTTCTATAGGTCAAAGGCTTTTCAGATATGCGCTTCCCTGTTTTCTAATTGAGTTGTGTGTCAACATCTACCATAACTAAACTAAAATAAAGAGAAAAGACAAACACAATCTACCATAACTGTTTATACCAAAAACCAAGTCAAAGATCTCCCACCAGGTTCATTACACTCAAATAGGTAAGATACCACAGAAGTATCTGCCTCAAGATTTATGCTAAACACATTCTTGGGAAAATTGCTTCCATGTTCTAGTTGATATACAGCCACGTTTTCCAACCCTCTCCATCCTATCCCCTTTCCGTCCTGTTTCTTTAAGTACGTGCTGGAAGAATGAAGGCCATACTGATCAGGGCACAAAGCAAACAGAACAACTGGCTTCCATCAGCTCATGTTTGTTGATAGGAAATATGGGCTGGGTCTCTTTAAGGAGGCAACGGAGCATTCAAACCCACCTTTGCCAACAAAAGATTCTTTAGGAAATCAGATCATCCCTACTGCTCCCCGGCTTTCCCCCGGCCTGACGTTTCCCGCAGAGCCTCGCATACAGCCGGGCGGGGAGCTCATTACACCCTAATGCTGTGTTTGGATGTCAGGAGGAAGAAAAAGGATTAGCTCTGCTGTGATCGAAACGTCTATCCCTCTGAAAGAAACACAAGCGAGAGTTACCTATTAACCACCTCTAAATTAGCAGCTACGTAAAGTCTCACTTAGATGGCTCCCAGAGGTTGCCATCCGGCGTTATTCAATTACGCGGGAAGATAAATTGGGCCAGATGTTCTCCCTGCAGACGCCCTCAGCTCCAGGCAGTAGTCACCGGGCCCGCAAGGAACCAAATCCTCCCCGTGAAAGCTACGCGTAGGAAAAGCTTTGAGGGTTCCGCTAACTGCCTTGACATTCGGGTTTTAAGAGTCCACCTGCCACCAGGTACAGAGAACATGAAGAGACAAAAATGTTCGAATATTCTATAGGCACACTCATGCAAAGAGGATATAAATATAAAACATTTCATCTCCCTATTATTAGAAATAAAAAGATCATTTTTTAATCTTTATTGCTGAAAGTATTAAAGATGTCCCCTCCCCACTCCCATCGACACCTTCTAGCTTGCACCCCTCACTCCCTGCACCCTGGGCCTTCACCACACTATTGTCTGTGTCCAAGGATGATCACATATGCATACAAGTTCTTTTTTTTGTTGGTATTGATTTTTTACAGAGAGGAAGGGAGAGGAATAGAAAGCCAGAAACATCGATGAGAGAGAGACACCGATCAGCCGCCCCCTGCACGCCCCACACTGGAGATGTGCCCGCAAGCAAGGTACATGCCCCCGACCAGAATCGAACCTGGGACCTTTCAGTCTGCAGGCGGATGCTCTATCCACTGAGCCAAACCGGTCTCGGTTGCATACAAGTTCTTTTGTTAATCTGGGGAAGATCTCTTTTGTGGCCCCAGCCATTCGGTGGTGACCTTACCTATAATAATTGTAACTGTCTACACCTCTATGTAACGGCCAAAACATTTTGAACATAACTCACTGAAAATCAATGTCTCTTGCAGATAAATTATGTCATAATGAAAAAGACAGCCCGGCTGGCGTGGTTCAGTAGTTGAGCTTTGACCTATGAATCAGGAGGTCACGGTTCGATTCCCATTCAGGGCACATGCCCGGGTTGCTGGCTCCATCCTCACTGAGAGGCAGGCAGAAAGCAACTGACCAATGAGTCTCTCTTATCGTTGATGTTTCTAGCGCTCTCTCCTCCCTTCCTCTCTGAAATCAATAAAAATACATGTAAATATACATATATAATCTAACATGTAAGGGATTGTGCATTAACATTCCATCCTCATGTAAGCAAAAGATTGGTAGAGCATTCTAGGAAAGATAGTTTTGAGTGTTTGCTTTAAGACATGGAGCAGATATGGTTCCATACCGGTGAGCTGAAGGACTGGACAAATGTTCATCTGGCTTAAGGTGCATATGGCCAACACATTCCTGTGGAATGAGTCTGCAGGCTTTCGAGACAAGTGAAATGACCCCCCTTTTTCTCCCATGAAGCGCGGGGCTCAATGAGGGAGTCTGTGGACTATCAGGAGTTCCCGGATGCTGTGTGCAGAGAGGAGTGGAAACCGGTGGAAATAGCCTGAGGGTGACTCTGCTCTCAATGGGAGGGAAATGCAGACAGGAATCTCTGAGACCGACTGGGGAATATAATCCCTCTGGGGGTGTGCCTTTCTACCAGGCAAGAGAGAGACAGACAGACACAGACCGACACACAGGGAAGGAGGCAGGGAGAGAGGTGTTATTACAGTGTCCGCTTTCCTCTCCTCAATGGCGTGTGGAAATCGGGCCATACCTTTTCAATGAAACACAATTTGTCTGGATTTGGGAACTTGAACTCACTTAAACTGTCCGGCTGCCCTTTCTCTATCTCTTAGACTATCTGGGAATTCAATTCCCTGTTAACAGTAATTGTTCTGCTCTCTCCGGTTAAAAAACCTTCCTCCTCAATAGACGGACGGGAGGAAAAGCAACTATTTTATAAGACAAAAATACAAACAGAATTCTCTTGAAATAGCACATATGAGAATTTTCATTGCTGGGAACAGTCTCTTATTTCTTTGTAATGAAAAGTCTCTATTGTTCACTGGTTTAAAAAGATTGAAGCATAAATACTGAAGAGGATGACTCTGCAAAGCAATCTAATGTGATAGTGAAGAACAGAGGGACTGGACCTGGTTTGTCTTACTTGCCTCTTAAGCATGTACTTACACACTTAGCGTCTCATACACAAAGGGAAAGGTAGCCAGGGATGAAAACACGGGTGTTACCTGTCAGGATCGGCAGGGACACCAAACAGTGAACACCAATCTTGACCTCTCAGTGGATTAAAGCAAACACTGATTTCTCACGCACACCTACGTGCCCAACCAAGGACCGGGCTGACTGAAATCCAGCTTGTCACCAGCTCCTGTGATCACCACGGCCGGGAAAGAAATAAGGGGAGTCACACTTGGGCTGGAGAAACAAAACAACTCACACTGTCACCCTAACTCCAAGGTGTCAAGGCGGTGCACCCTGCCACATAGCCCTAAGCAGGGAACATGAATGAACTGGGCACCCACCTAATGACTATCATGAAACATCCAGTGAACCATCTACAGTGGTACCTCGAGATACGAGTTTAATTCGTTCCGTCACCTTGAGGCGTGGGAAACTATGAGACGCTCGAGTCACGGTAAACTGGTGGGTCTTGTGCAGCCGGCCGATCCTCGCAATTACTCCTATCTCAAATGTTGCTCGTATTTCAAAGCAAAAATCGCTCGCTTGACGGCTCATATCTCAAAAATCTTGTATGTTAGGGCACTCGTATCTCAAGGTACCACTGTATTAGAGACAGATAAAATAAACAAATAACAACTTAGCAGAAAACAATCTTTTTTTCTCTGCAAACACTATCCCACACAAAGATATATGCTCAAACACAAAGGGAATATATATATATATATATATATATATATATATATATATATATATATATCAATATAGTTAAGTTTTACTAAAGCCCTACACTATTTCATCTTCATTCACTCTTCCAATGACACCGTGAATGGGCTTAACGTTGCTCTTTCCCTAAAGCTGCCCACTACTAGCACCAAGAGAGTGAGAGAGAAAAGTTCATGAAAAGATGGAGTGGGAAGACCGGTCTAATCAAGAAAGGGCTGCCCTAGCCGGTTTGGCTCCATGGATAGAGTGGGGGCCTGTGGATGGGAGGGTCCCAGGTTCGATTCCGGTTCAGGGCACGTATTTCAGTTGCAGGCTCCTCACCAGCCCTGATCAGTGCACGTGCAGGAGGCAACCAATTGATGCATTTCTTTCACATCAATCTCTCTCTCTCTGTCTTTCCCTCTCTCTTCCACACTCGAAGAATCGATGGAAAATCATCCTCAGGTGAGGATTAAAAAAAAATAAATAAAGGGCCTCATTTTCCACTACAGCTCTTAACAAATGAGAAACTGTTTAACTTCCATGAATCTTGCATTTCCTACCGTGGGAAGCTGAACTCGGTAGTGGATTCAAGCAGAGTCATCAGAAGATTAAAAGGACATGCAACATCTGTATTTGCTCATCTCTGACTCAAAGTCCAGCTATTCCTGTTTAGTTATTGGAACTTGGATTATGAAGATAATATTAGCTAAACAGTGAAATGCAAAAATTGGATACATACAAATTGGAGAATGAAAAAGAAAAACAGAGAGAACTCATGGACAAGTGTGGTGATGGGGCGAGTGGGGATGGGGGAGGTGGGAAGGCGTAGAGGGGAGAAATGTTGATGAGGGAAATAAAGTAAAAAATAATAATAAGAGGTGGAGAAAAATGGAAACAGAGTTAAGATTTTTTTTCATTGAATGTTGTCTTTATTCCTGTTCCTCATTTCCTCATTGAAAACCCCGGTGGGCCCTAGCCATTTTGGCTCAATGAATAGAGGGTCGGCCTTTTGGACTGAAGGGTCCCAGGTTCCATTCCAGTCACGGGCACATGCCTAGGTTGCAGGCTGCTCCCTGGCCCAGGCCTTGTCAGCAGGGGCATAGATGTTTCTGTCTTTCCCCCTCTCTCCACTCTTTCTAAAAATCAATGGAAAAATATCCTCGGGTGAGGATTTAAACACACACACACACACACACACACACACACACACCTTGTGATGGATTAAATGTATGTTTTTCTTCATACACAACAGCACTGCTGCCTAGAGCAGACCATGAGTAACACCAACTCTAAGGACCATCCACCATCATCCAGACGGAAAGGTATGGTTTCATTCCCACAAGGCTGACGGGAAAGAAGGAGGGATGGGGGACAAGGAGAAGAAATTCTGAAAGCACTGTCCCTTTATTTCAGTTAAGCTCCAGGAGGAAAGAATTCCATGAGCTGAATGAACAAGAACTGATGGAAATGGGAGTGTAATGTCCATAGAATTCTACACGGCATAAGGAGTGTTCGGAGAAATGAGTGCAGACGTGCACCATGAATAAGGACACTTTGCTCTCTTTTGCTGAACTAACGTATTCTGAGAATCGTGCTGGCCTCTGTGAAGAAAACACGGCATTTAGATGGTAAATACAAATACTGACCTGGATAGGCATTCGGGAAGGTATCTGGAAACTTCATTCAGAATTACATATTTTGTGAATTCAGATCCTAAATTGTGTTACACTATGTTATAAATATTATATATAAATTATTTACGCATAACTCGAATGAAACTTGTCAGGCCCTGGCCAGGTAGCACTGTTGGTTAGAGAATTGTCCTGATGTGCCAAGGTTGTGGGTTCGATCTCTAGTCAGGGCACATACACGAAGCAAGCAATGAATGTATCAGTAAGCGAAACAACAAACTGATCATTTTTTTTCTCTTCTCTTCCCCCTCCCCCTCCTTCTCCTCTTTCTCTTCCTCCTCCACCTCCTTCTCCTCCTCCTCCTCCTCCTCATTCTTCTATCTTTCTCTCTCTCTCTCTCTCTCCCTCCTTCCCTCCCTCCCTCCTTTCTTCCCCCTCTCTAAAGTAAATACATAAAATCAATAAATACTTTTTTTAAAAAAGCTGGTCTGTGAGGGAAAATAGAACAGAAACCATCCATTGTAACTTCTACCCTTTAAATCAGGGACGTCACATTTCAAAGGAAGCAGACCAATGAAATCTTTAGAATTTTGCAATGGCTTCCTTCGCTTTAACATTTTTTAAAATATATTTTTTATTGATTTCAGGAAAGAGAGAGGGAGAAAGATAGAAACATCAATGATGAGAGACTCATTGATCCGCTGCCTCCTGCACATCCCCTACTGGGGATGGAGCCCATAATCCGGCCATGTGCCCTGACCGGGAATCACACCGTGACCTCCTGGCTCATAGGTCAACATTCAACCACTGAGTAATGCCAGCCAGGCAGCCTTAATATTTTTTAAATGTAAAATGAGCATCACAAAAAATGGTACCAGAAATAATGCATGAGAAGTATCTTCCTTAATGCACTTAAGATCTAGAGCTCTGAAGCTGGGCAGACATGGATTTCAATTGCTCCTGTACTTACTACGTCAGCAAGTTAGTTTGCTCTCTCTGTAGTAAAGGCAATGGCATTACAATAGTTTTCCAGCATATTTTACATCTGCCCTTTATTGGTGTTTTTATGTAATTTTCTTCTGTCCCTGGAGTCCTGTGTGGCATTCAATCATGTTGCCTGATCCTGGCCATGGCTGTCGGTAAGTTACAGGCACATCAGCCGAGTAGGACAGAGTGAAAATTTTCCTGGAATTGGCGTCTATACTAATAAAAGGGCAATATGCTAATTAGAGTGGACATCTTACGGGTGTCCTTCCAGACAAAGCCACAGCGGCTGCGAAGGCCGAGGCTCAGGCCAGCAGTGGCAGCAGCGGAGGGGAAATGGGGGCGGTGCCTTCCCCCGATCTGCCAGATCGCTTCCCAGAGAAGTAGGCCAGATGGGGGGCAAGGCAGAGACAGTTAGGGGCGATCAGGCCAGCAGGGGAGCAAGTTAGGGTTGATCAGGTTGGCATGGGGACAAGATAGGGGTGATCAAGCTGGCAGGCAGAGGGGTTAGAGGCGATCAGGCAGGCAGGCAGGCAAGTGGTTAGGAGCCAATGGTCCCGGATTGCAAGAGGGATGTCCCAGATTGGAGAGGGTGCAGGCTGAACTGAGGAATTTCATGCATCGGGACTCTAATTAAATAAATAATAATAAAGAGGAGAAGAAAAAGAGGAAAGAAGATATGTAGGTAGATAGATAGATAAACAGATTGACATTCTTTTTGTGTTGGTGTGCTAGGCTTGGAGGGTGTGTGTCGGGGGTTCTAGTGACCATCTCATCTTGCCCAAGACTTGAACTGAACCCCGCCTGCAGTACGAAGACAAGAAAAAACAACGACAAAAGGTAGAAAGCAACTACCTGGATGGCATTCTCTAAGTCTCCATCCCCACTCACAACTAAAGTCCACCCTTTGATTTTTCAGTCATGTGAGGAGTCTTTTTGCTTAAACTAGTTTTAGTTAAATTTCTGTGGCAACTGAGAGGAACTGAAGTACTACAGATTCTAAATCGCAATTTCTTAATTGAAAAAAAATTATGGGTGATATTACATGTCTCGTTGGTTTGCTCTTATGACTAAACAATACTGGAATCAAAAGATGGTGTTGAGGACCGAGTGTGCCGTCCCGTGAGATTGAAATGTGAGTTCACGGAGGAAGAGGTAAGGGAAAGCACCGTTTACTGAGAGACAGACTCCCTCTAGCAGGGAGGGACCAAGTGGGTTGCTGCCAAAACACTCTGTCTAGGGGTAGATCTATGCCCAGCTGGATTCTGATTGGTTCTTCAGCAGAAGCTCTCTGTCTAGGGGTAGGTATATGCTCGCTAGCTTCCCCCAAAGCTCTCATCTAGGGGTGTTGGTTGTTCCGTTCATCAACTCCTGCCTTAGGTGGGTTTTCACCTAGCCACGTTGCCTTAGCAACTAGTCAGCAAGCTCCAGCCTGATATTCCCGGACTTTCCTCTTTTCTGTTCCTCCCGTGGTCCCGACCCTAACGACCTAGCCCTCTTCTATCTCCTCAATATAATGCATAACAAGTTGGTGCAGCGTCAGGCACATAAGCACTTATTAAGTACTAACTCTTATGATTAATGAGTGCTACTTTAGTAACAGTGACATTTTATGATAATTGATACCCTAAGGTTATACCATCGTTACATCAGAATCCTACATTCTCAAAAGGAGGCTCTGACAGCCGAGCGTATAAATATTTTACTTACATTTATAAAGGAGATTATTTACTTTGCAAACATTTGCAATCTGTGTTGTAATCAATGCGCTAGGTAATCCTTCTCCTGGATTGGAAGTGATAGGAAGTCTTTATAGATGATCATTGCACCTTATTAAAATCAAACATAGAAGATTACACTTAGGTTATTAAATTACTACACTGCACAACTGTACATTCACAGAGAAATATCTCTTGGCCCCTAAGTGGCTTATTTTTTTTTTTACATTAATTTCCCAAAGGTCAGGGTTCGTATCTTATTTCATTCACATGTCAGCTACCATAATGGCAGAAATTGACTACGTTGCAGTGCTATTAAGCATGATGACTGCTAAATTATTATCCCAAAGAAGTAAAAGATACTGTTGAGCTGAAAGCAGACACACTGACAAAATCCATCAGTTGTCCAATTGATTCTTGGGAAATTTAATCCCTTCTCTAGATTGCACAGCGACATGTCTCAGAAATAAACGAGGAGATAATTTTTATAGTTCCACTGATCTGCTGGAACTTTTAAAGACTTGGTTCTAATGGCTTATTTTAAAAAAACTCTGACTCATTCACTTTATTCAACTGTGATCAGCACTAACTTAACATGAGGGAGTGCATTAGGCTAGCAGGAAACAATTATAAACAAGTAAACAACTCATTATATTGCCACAACCACAAAGCGCTTTGGGCACATGTAAATGTTTCTCAAAGAAAGAGGAGGCCTGAGGAAAGTGTGGGAATGTACTAGATAAAAAGGAGGAGAGGGTGGGAGGGAGGACTTTATGATGAGAAGGAACGGCATGTACAAAGTAAAAAAAAAAAAAAAAAAAAAAAAAAAAAAAGAGGGACAGCATGATAAACCCAAAGGCCGCACAGTCCTTTTGTACCACGGGTGTTTAGAATGGGAATGGCCAGAGAGTGACATCAGGCAAGTCCACAGAAGGTAAGCCCAACTGGTTCTGAAACCAGATGACTGCCCTCGGCGGAGAAGGAGACACCATCACAAGTTTCTGGCGCTTGCTGGTCTGGCTCGGTGGATAGAGCCTCAGCTGAGGAGGGTCCCAGGTTCGACTCTTGTCAAAGGTACATGCCCTGGTTGCAGGTTCAGTCCTTTATGGGGGAATGGAGGGTGGGGCAAGTGCAGGAGGCAGCTGATCAATGATTCTCTCTCATATTGATGTTGTTATTTCTCTCTCCCTCTCCCTTCCTTTCTGAAATTTAATAAAAATTTAAAAAAAATGTTTTTGAAAAGGCCAGTGGTTGAGCATTGACCTATGAACCAGGAGGTCATGGTTTCGGGTTGTGGGCTCCATCCCCAGTAGGGGTGTGCAGGAGACAGCCAAGCAATGATTCTCTGTGATTATTGATGTAACTGTCTGTCTCTCCCTCTCCCTCTCTGAAATCAATAAAATTATATATTTTTTTTAAAAAAGTTTTTGAAAAGGAGATATTTTGCATATTCCCCATTAGTGACAATGAATTCATTCTCTACCCTTCTCCATGCAACTCTGTAACCCTGTAGCCTGACATCTGTGAATTTCCTCAATGAAGACACCCCTGTGATGGACTCAGCCAACAGGGGGCGCCAGCTGGAGATGAGAGAAGGAAGGGAGAGAGGGGTCAGAGTACTGATGTCCACGTCTCCCTCACATCCTGGGGCAGAAGAGGCAAGAGAGAGAGCACGGGCAGTGGAGGGATCCCTCTCTCCCTGGTCCCGGGGGTTGGGTTGAAAGAGGCCATACCCCCAGGCATGGAGGCCCTGGATCTGGTGAGGTCCCCGAGGCAATACTAATGGTGCAGCTCCAGCAGTTACCCCTAGGGGGTGATGAAGAAGAAGAGGGCATCCCAGAGCCATTATTAACCAATACTCCTTTGTGTGACACCCACACCCACCCTTTCTCCACCTTCTTGCTCCCCAGCCCTCAGGTCCTGAGACTGGGGCTGGGCAGGGACCTAGAGGATAGGTAGGAATCCCCTCCCTGGGTGCTCCCGTACCCCTGATGGCCAAGGGCACCCATGTTGGGACAAGAAGAGGTTCAAGAGCTCTGTTAATTCCCCAGTTTATGGAGCCCCATCCCCAGGGGAGGGATTTGGGCTCCATGACCCCTCCAAAGGTCATAGGGGCCATTTCCTCATTAAGTACACCCCCCCCCCGCAGCCCAAGGAGGTCTGAGGGGTAAGGACTGTCAGTTATTATGAAGGTGGTTGTTGTTTGAAGCAACACGGAGAAGCATAAGTAAATAAAAAGTCACCGTTTCTGTCACACCACCTTTTCCTCCCACCACGGCCCACTTCCCTGGAGCGACCATGCCCTGCTCTTGGCCCCTCAGGGTTCAGGGCGCTAAGAACTTCATGCGGGTGCCCCCTGTTGGCTGTCCCTGTTCTTCCCCATCCTACGCCCCACCTTTCCTTCATCACCTCTTTAGCATAGTTCCACCTGTCTCCTATGGGGACTCAGACTCAAGAGGATGGATACGGGCCAGTTTTACCTTCCCTCAAACTCCAGGGGGCCCCATAAATCACGTTCACCTGTCAGGAAGCAGTTAGGGATGCAAGCAGGGGAATTATCCCAAGTGGGAGCGAGTCTGAAGTCAATGAAGCCAGCTCCAAAGTTGCTGTAGCCATTTAAGCAGGAGATGGAGACTACCAGACACTATAATTAACTGGCATCGGCTGGTCTAATGTCAGACACTCTGCTAAGTACATTATACACATTATCTGCCTTAAATATTCCAGCCGCTCTTTCATGTTATTATTCCCCTTTAATAGACAATGAAACTCAAATGGGAGAGATGTTAAATAATTTGCCCAAGGTCAAACACATAGTAAGTGGCAGGATTGAGACGCACACATAAATCTTCCTGACTTTTAGGCCCGTCATTAATCTATATTCTTTCTCATCTACTGTCTGGTGTCAAAGTAAATCACAGTGGAAATGGATATAAGTCTAGGATGAAAAGATAAGGATTCGGAGAGTGGAAGGAAAGGAGATCAAACTGGCAGAGCTTGGTGGTCACGGAATAAAAGGGGGAAAACACAAAAAGGCATTTAATGAGCACGGTCGTGGCTTTCACTGGGAAATGAAAAGAAGAAGGGGGAGCAGACTGCTGGGGAGCAGGAGGCAGGGAAGACATGATGTATTCGGTCTTAACCTTGTTGACGTCGTTACTGGAAGGAAACACAAATGAGATATTTCCACCGCGGTAATGAAGAGGCCATATCTGCCCTCTCAGCAGTCCCACGCCACTAAGCTAGAGGTACAGGAACTAGAATGTGACCATTGGAGGCATCTGCCTGTGAATGTGAATACTGAATGCGATAGGCAAAGACAGAGAAGATCGGGATACGTTCACCGGACACACAAGCAACACAGGCAGTGTCCCTGGTCACGCTAGGTCACCATGGAGACCATGAGTGGGGGTAGCAGTGCCCACAGCCCTGTGTGTGTCTCTAGCATGCTGCACTATGTTTGTAGCATGACTCTATGTGTTTTTGCTCCCCAGATTCCACTGATTTCTGCCTGTTTTTCCAGCCTGTTTTTCCCCACTTCTTCCTGATGATGATTAGGAACTCCTTTGTGGCCTCCAAAAAACTCCTTTTCTACTTAAATTAGCAAGAATTGTTTTTCTGTTGCTTGTAACCCATAATTCTGTCTGGTAACATCAACGTATTCATTGCTGTTATAGCCAGTTAAGTATGAGGGGGCTCCTTCCTGCATGGCTCTTAAGTCATTTCCAATCATGAACTAGAAATGCCAAATCTGCTAGCTGCTGAAGGAACTCTTAGAAGAATTCAAAGAATTCGTGGCCCGGTGGGAATACAAAGTGCTAACGGAGCTCTATACCACAACATGATTAAACATTTAAAGCATAAAAAGGGTAACAAGTGTACTCTAAAAAAATAAAAAGAAAAAAATGTACTCTATGTACTGAGTACAAACAAATCCACCCATCAATATTTAAGAAAGAATATTAAAAGTGCAGAACTTCAAGGACAAAGGTGATATGTAGCAATTCTCAGATACAAAAGGCATATCACCACTTAAAAAAAAAAAGTCACCACAGACAAGGTACCATAAACATTAATGCAAGAACATAATGAAAATGCATTTCAAAGTACTAAGGCTAAAAAAAAACTGTCAATTAAGACTTTTGTAACTAGCTAAATTATCACTCAAAGGTGAGGGCAACATGGGATCTCTCCATTTTTTTCTACTAAGTCTCTTTACCTTTTTTTATCCGTTTGTTTTTTTTTTTAATGAAAGATGTGCCAAGCCTCGTAGAGAGAGCCTCTGAATGGTGATCTACGTATGTTGGGGAATAATGCTCCACTCCTTACAGGCTGCTCTTTACCACTCTCCCAGGAACACCTCCACAGAATCAGGTGTGTTTAGCAGGGATAAGTACGGCTTTAGTGAGCAAGCGTTGGAAAAAAGATTAGGAAGAAAAGTCGTTGGAAGGTCAAAACTCTATAAAACACGGTGAAGGAAAACAGAAGGCCCTCCAGGTGAGCGTTCCTTGGAAGACAGCTCGCCCCTCTCCGCAGGTCCCCTGTGTGTTGGTGACACAGATGAGCAGTTGCCAGCCGTGGTCCTTGGACCAATGGTGGTCCCTGAGGCCCGAGGGGTTGGTGACCGTGGACATGGGTAAGCCCTTCCCAACCAGCCATGCCATCACATTCTCTTCCTGTGCCCAACGCATAACACATCTGTGGGAGGAATGCAATAGCTTTTGATCAACTGGGTACATTTTCCTGGGGATAGACATAGTACATAAAATAAAATAAAAATCATAGGAATTGTTTATCTGTTTAGGGAGAAGATCAAGGCAGGAGTCCTCATCCTGGGAGACTGGCCGTTGGATGTGTGAGACTGCCAAAGAGGGGGGCCGATGAGATAACAGAGAGAGGGGCAGGGAGAATTGTGAGCTGAATCCATACCGAAAGGGAGGCTGGGAGAAGAGAGCCTTAAGCAAGAAGGAGTGGGTCAGAGGAGTGACGGAACAGAACACAATGATCATCAAAACAGTTCGATTCAAAATGTTCTAACTGGGTTTCTAGGATGGATATTAAAAAATAAGAGATTAAACAGAAAGGACTTAGAAAAGACCATTTCTAACGGGAAGCTGTTGAAGCATTTAACACATTTTAAAGATAGAAGATTTTCTCATAAACGCTTTTTAAAATAAGAGATTATGTGTTGTGTGTGCATGTTGGGGGAGGCTGGAGAGTAACACAGAATTCGGATGGTCCAGATAACAGCTTCATGCTAGGACCGTGCCAACAAGGTTTTCATATATGTACAAATCACATGTGCATGCAAAAAACAGAAAACCGAGAACAGTAAGCAACAGTCTCACTGTATCATGACTGTTCTATGACCGCGCTGGAGAAAAAACCCAAATCCCATCTCAATTCCCCACTCTTTAAACTTATTAAGATATGTGCAAATACATCACAGTTAACAAGATCCTGGCAATGCCATCTGTCTCCTGTGTACGGTGAAGAAGGTCAATTCTATTCCCTTCTTTACTGTGAAAGCCACTGATAATACATTCAGAAACCAATTATTGCACAAATAAATTAAAACGGAACACTTGCCCCCCCAAAATTCCAATGATGGAATCATTTTAGAAATCATTATCTCATTTTTTCCTGAACCAAATTTATGCTAAACATCTGCAAAATAAACCAAGGTATCTAACTGCATGGTGCAGTAAATTACCTATCTGTGTGCTTTGACATAATCACACCGTTTCTAAGCTGGTCCACGCAGTATACTCTGCGCTACCTGGGAGAAAAACCTGGGTGACCAAAGTTTCCACCAAAGAGGGGGTGGTCTTGGGTGTCATCTGAGTCATAGATTTTAGCTTTTACAACCAATGTTCCGGCCAGCCCTTGGGCTCCAACCCCAGGACACAAATTGGCCTTAAAACCACACCGGACTGTGTCAGAGGGCTACCTGTCAATCAAGCCGGGCCAGGGCCTAGCCCCAGTTCAGTGTTGTCGCTTGCTGACATGAAACCCGGCAACAGTTCATTGTCGGGGCTTCGAGTGGGAAGGGTGAGGGACAGGAGAGGTAGGTGTGGAAGTTCAGGCCGATAGGGCCGTTAATTGCAACCCTTTTGTGCGGACGTGTATGATAATGACAACAATGTGGCTGATCATATAATGTGCCTGTTTGTTCCCGAGGGCTCTTCTGGGGCGGTTGCAGCCCGGCTAGATTTCCCTGCTCCGCTCCGGCTGTGCGTGGACAAAGGCCGAACAATCCAGGCGCTCAGGGCCTGCAAACAGCTGAGCGGGGTCCCACATCCAGGCCCCGCCCCGGCCTGTCAGGAAGGGGCCGGTCTGCTCCTGCCAACCTCTGGGGGAGGAAGGGAGGAGGATAAATTCACAACAACTTCAGGTGGACTTTTGATGATGCTGGGGAGGAGGCGGGGAGAGGGACAGAGAGACACACACAGAGAGAGAGGCTGATGTAGGCTGGGATCCTCCATTCAGCAAATCGGGAAAATTCCCATCAGTAAAAAATGCCCCTTTTCCTTTTTTTTTAAATTTAATATTTTATTGATTTTTTACAGAGAGGAAGGGAGAGGGATAGAGAGTTAGAAACATGGATGAGAGAGAAACATTGATCAGCTGCTTCCTGCACACCTCCTACTGGGGATGTGCCCGCAACCAAGGTACATGCCCTTGGCCAGAATCAAACCTGGGACCCTTCAGTCCCCAGGCTGATGCTCTATTTACTGAGCCACACGGGTCAGGGCCCCCTTTTCCTTGTTAAATCGGAAAGACAGCACAGGAGCGCACAGGAGCCGGTGCCAGACCTGGCCTAAGAGACAGGGGCGATGCCGGGCACCCCATTAAACCACACCTGGGACCCACTTCCGGAGAGGCCCCTCGTGATCTCAAGAGTCTCTGGGGAAGCGCAGCCCTTGATGGCGTGTTTTCTACAAATGCATGTTGCTTCCTTGTGCCTCACTTGGCAAAGGATATTGGATGACAAAGTTGTTACTTAAAATCAGTATTTCTAGCACCCATTTTGTTTCCAGACTCTTTATGACCAAGTAAGGGCGGCATTCAGAGACAGCCCAGGACATTCCCCATCCATTCCCTCTCTCTAAGGGACGGTCACTCTGTTTTGTGTGGGCCTTTATTATTATCATTATTATTGTCATTATTATTATTATTACTATTACTATTACTATTACTATTACTATTACTATTACTATTACTATTACTATTATTCTCTTTCCACCAACACCTAACTGGCAAGGAACAACTTCCGTAAAAATAACTTTCAAACCCCCTCCCCCCATCATTTCCAGCTCCTCTGCATAGCCTACCCCTCCAGACCTTTGCTGTTTCTAGGCGTGTCTTGTGCAGTGACCCCTGAAGCCATCCTCCTTCCTGACTCTGCACCTCTATCCACCTCTATCCACGCGGCTTTCTCAGAATGTTCTCCTCTTGTCACCTGTGTGATGCGTATTTCAAGGATGAACCGAGTTTCATCAAACCCGTCAAAAGCCTTCTCCAGTCCTCTCTGCCACCAGCTCTCCTCGCTGAGAATCTGCAGACCAGCACCTGCCTGATCGCTTACAGGACACCCCGGATGGTGTCTGCTCCATCACCCCGATCCCCTCGTCTCCTCTCCTGCACTCTCCCCTCCTGGAGGCCATGGCTCTGTATCCTCCCCGGCATCTGAACTGCCTGTGAGGGAGCCTGAAATGTGGTTAAGGAACACATGCACCTTTGCAATGCGATTCAGTGAACGGATGAAGCTGTTACATGATTAGATATTAAATGGAACTGCTTTCCCAGTTCGCTTTCCTGTCGTGTGATGCCTTTACAGGTATAACTCCACAAGTCTCACAGCCACTGAGGAAAGAGTCCGTGTCTCACCCCCAAGGAACCGTCTGCTCACCAAAGAGTTTGTCAGAGAAGAGAAAAACGCTACGACTCATTTCTTAAAATTCCCTTTCATGTTAGCGAGACATAAGAAATGAATCACCTACAACACCAGGCCCACGTGCCCATTTCTCATCATTTCAAACACATGTTATTTCCACTTGAAGCTCATTTCTTAAAATATGGAGCGCGCTGAACCCATCCATCTTTTAAACTGCAGCACGAAAACATGGGCCCCGTGTCTGAAGGAAGAGATGATGAGAGACAGACACACAGAGAGGAGGCCGGATGCAGATCCGGGAAAACCGCCACATCCAACCCAAGGACAGGGAGCGACTGAAAAATAAAACAAAACAAAACTCCGTTTGCCAAACACACTGTCCCGGCTTCCAGGCTGGTGAGCCGGGCCACCAGGAGGCTCCTCTCGGGCATTTTTGGGGCTTACTCCAAATCACAGGTTACCGTGCTCTCCGCTGGCAGGGCCTGGTCACCCCCTAAAACCTCAGTGGCAGGAGCAGTGCCAACAGCAGGACGGATGCTCCCTGCTCATCCCCAGGCCCGAGGCTCCTGAGAAAAGGTGCTGATGTCCCCCAAACACAAAGGCCAGAGGCCGGGCAACCAGTAAAGAAAAGGACAATTGCCAAACAGTGTTCGCCTGGCCTGGTTACCAGCGCCACGCCGCCTGCCTTCTCGCCCCGCTGACGGCTGATTTAGGCGGTAATGCGTTATAAATCTCCCCTGGGCCAGAGACCCACGCAGACTCCCTTTAATTAATACACCCGCTACTTCGTGTTTCAGGCAACGTGATTTACAAAGATGTCCGTTTCCCCCGGACCTTCGGGAACCCTGCCGTGGCCTACGGGGCTACGCGCCTGCTTTCTCCCCGCAACGAGGCACATTTTGCCATTTCACGTCTTTTTCCAAAGGTCACCTTGAACTACCCAAAATAAATAAATAGATAAAAAGCCCCCTGATAGTCATCATCTGCGTGGCTCTGTCTAAACTGTGGGCACCTCCCTCAGCCACGTTACCAACCAAGCACAAAGCTCCTGGAATGAAGATGTATTTCCAGGTGCCAGCGAGACAAAGGTGGTCCCTCCTCGGTGAGACCAACGGAAGGGCACACCCCAGAAACAAATGAACACCCCGAACCCCCGAACCCCTATCTCAGCAGCCGCACTCCTTGTAGGACAAAGTGATGAAACTGCCCCAAAGCACTTCTGGAAGCAACATTTGTGCCCGTGCAAAAAAATAAAAAATAAAATAAAGGAGGAAAGAGAATTCACCTGGAGTAAATACATAAATAACAGTCCGCTCTGCGTTAAGCCAGTAACAAAGAAACCCCTGCGCGCCGTCAAACAAAGTCCCGTCAACTCCCCGGTCGTTTATTTTTTTTTTACAAAGCGGCACGGAGATCCTCTCCCCGCGGTTGAAACTGTATTTACAGTCACAGAGTGAGGACTTGAGATAAAAGTCAGAAAGATTAAGGTGGGAGAAGCCCCCGCTCCTTGCCAGGAGCTGTGTGGTTCTCATGTGTCTCGTGCTCGCAGGTCTGCAAATATTCAGACAGAAGATGCTCGCGTGGGGCTCGGTGGGCTCCTGGGAGACCCCGGCACCTCCGGGGAGCGGGGACCACGGGTGGGAAAGGCGTGTGGGCTGGGAGCAGGCTCCACGTTACATGGCGATGCGCAAAGTACCCACCCCAACTGCAGGCAGCCCGGGGAGGGGAGGCGGCGGAGGGCTGAATTTCTGCAAGTGATGCCGGGCAAAAAGAAGACGAAGAAGAAGAAGAAAAAAAAGATGTGGTATTACTGCTTTAAAATGGCAGCCTGTTAATAATCACTGCGTTCCTGGAAACGCAGGCCACTTCCAGCGCCGCCTTCTCTCCGAGCGGGGCACGGTGCTCACCGCCCAGGGACCTGGGGGGTGTGGGTGCCGTGTCTCCCTCTCAGACCAAACCCTGGGGGTGCCACGCAGGAGTTTATAGGCTGGGAGACTGTCTACTTTTCTGACAAAGAAAAAAAAACACGATACAAAAATGCTGTTTTTGCCTGGCAGGCTTTAGTTACTCCGGAGAGAATGCTTCTTGCATGTATGTTTTCCTTCACGATGAATGCAAAGCGACCCCGAAATGCAGCTTTTGGTTCACAGAGCAGAACATCTATTTTGCATTTCTCCCCCCTTAATATTGTCTCCTTCAAGAAAATCACTGTATATATCACACACACACACACACACACACACACACACACTCCAGGGTGCTCAGTGTGTACGGAATGAACTGGAAGGTTATTCTTCATGTGAATTTGGATAGTCTCTCTCCAGTTCCTATATGGCACGAACCACATGCTGAGCTGTATATTTTCAGGCCATCCTTGGTATTTACTTTTAAAATCAGACACTCGGTTTAACAGTGGACGAAGAAAGACTAAAAAAAGTCCTTAACACACACACACAGCCAGGGGCCGTGTGAAATATGGAATGACAGTATTTGCACCGCCGAAATAGCAAGAAGAAAGCATTCCTTTCTCGCTGAGTGTAAATTAATACTATCAGTTTGGAGAGCAAACATATTTTTCATGCGAGCCTGGAAGAGGTTTTAGGTCTATACACTTTTCCTGTGATCATAAAGAAAGCACGAGAGCATGTCTGTGTTTCCCAAACAGGTCCGTTTCTCTGTCATCCACAAAGTTAAGAACCATCCACAGTCACTTTTACAAATCACAAATTCCTGAAAAGGGCCTTTTTGAAGTACAATTACTCGCTGCTCTGTTCGGTGTTTTATTTCAACAGCAACATTTTGAATACATGCACATTTGTACCGCTACCAGGGGGAAAATAACTTGAACCAAATTGAAAAATTACCATAACTACCGGTTCAATATGTCTGGTTAAAATAGAGACATCTGGTCTGTCATTAATTCTTTTGTGTCGGTGACTCCTCGCGTCTTTTCCCATCAATGAACTTTGCGAGGGAAAAATACAACTTTCACCACCAACAAAAAAACAACCCCGTGACTCGGAAATCTATTCCACGATTTGCCAATAAGGCTACGTTATGATTAGTTCAAATAAAGCCCAGTGCTTTTCGAGAGCACAAATGGTTCGCTTTACATTCCATCAGAACAACGCTCCGGAGTCATTCTCTGCAGGCAAACACGGCTAATTCACGAAAATATTTATCAATCGGCACATTGTTCGCCGCTTTAAAATGCACGCGCTGGAGCTCTCGGTAATAATACTTGATTGCCACTCCAAGGGATCTGAATAATACATTCTGCACACCCCCACGCCGCTCTGAATTAATGGCCGGGCAAACAATAAGTAAGGCACGGCACTCCGGCAAAAAGAAAAAAAAAACAGTGATCACATCCATCCACCCGGCATCTCCGGAGCCCTGCCTGCTGGCCCGCCACCCGGCCCTCGCCAGGAAGTTTCTCCTCCTGCGGGCAGTTCATCAGGGGATGCCCACGACCTGCCCACGCCTCCCCAGGGAGGGCGTGATTTGGCGATTCCCAGGATCACAGATGGGGGGGTAGGTGGAGGGGGAGAAAAACCATCACATACATGACTACGCATGAAGAGATGATGGGCAGGGGCCTGGGCACGTTCGCCACCCATAACCAGAGGAACCGCTGGAAAAGGGGACTTTGGCCACCGCTTCTGAGGGCAAGAGGAGGACCGATGATGCAGAGCCCTGCGCTGGAACCCACAGGCATAACCAGCCGGGAAGGCCCTTCACCCCAACTCGGGTAATGCCTTTTGACAGATGTCCTCCTTGGGCACCGTGTACTTAATCAAAACCATAAAACAATACACAGTAAATAAATAGCAACAGGCCAGGGTCAGAGCAGCACAAACCTGGACCAAGCCCACACCTTCGCAGGTCCTGGGGTCTCCCTTCCCGCCCCCCACCACCACCCCCCTGCTGCAGGCAGCCTGTGCTTCCTGCGGGCCAATTTGTAACAGATCTTAAGTTGCTGGCTACATTTTTAATTGGTGCAAAGGCTGGTCCTCCCAGGCGGTGCCTTGCATTCCCGGGAGGCACACGCGGGACAGAAATACCCTTTTAAAAAAGCCCATCCCCAGCTGTCCTTGCAGGGAAGGAGGGGAGAGGGGAGACCCACACCTACACATGCCTCGAACCCGGCGCCGCCGCCGCCCCTCGGCCCGCTGGCCGGCCTGTCTACGCAGACGACATTCCTCCGCTGATGCACACGGAACCGCGAACGGTTCGAGACCCGGAGCCACGGCCACACACACCTCCCTCCCGGCCGCGCCTCCCCGCCAGCTCGCGCCGCGGCTGACACCGACCCAACTTCCCCAAACACCCACCCACCCACCTACCCACACCCACACCCACACCCACACCCCGGCACCCTCGCGGGGTGCACACACGTGCCCAGATCGCGCCCCCACACCGCCAGCCGGGCACCATACCTGCAAGGCACGGGCGAACTTGAGCCACACGGCACGGGCACGTCCCGGGGTGCGGGCGGCACGCGCGCCCGGCGCGGCGCCCCGGCCCGCGGCGCCCCGAGCCCGCAGGCACCCGCCCCGCCGGCCCGCGCGGGACCCACACACCCACACACACACACCCCACACCCCGTGCCCGCACGTGGACGGCGCGGGAAACTCACGGAGCCCAGCGCCCTCGCCGACCGGCCGGCGGGGCCGGAGTTGGGGCGGAATGCCGGGGCCGGGGGCGGGGGGCCGGCCACACAAAGGTCTCCGGGCGGCCGGGCGCGGCGCGGGGCGGGCCGGGCGCTCCCCAAATCCTCCCCCCGCCCCGCCCCGCACCCCCTTCCTCCTCCGCCGCCGCCGAGCGCGGACGGCCAAGTGCGGGGAAGTGTCCCGGGCGCAGCGCGGCGCTGGCGGCGGGCGCGGGGTCCCCGAGACGATCGCGGCGCCCGTCCGCGCGCACGCAGACCCGCGGGGGCCCGGCGAGCCCACTCCCGCGGAATAACAAAGAGCCGGGCCGGCGGGCGGCGGCTCGGGCTGCGGGCGGCCGTCTCGGCAGCGGCGGCGGCGCGGGGCGAGCGGGCGGCGGGCGGCGGGCGGCGGGCGGGCGGGCGGGGCGGGACGTACCAGGCGGGCCGCCTCGGCCCAGGTGCGGTCCTTCTTCTTCCTCTTGTCTTTCATGTTGGCATCTCATTGACGGCGCCGCCGGTGACGTGGGGGGTTCCACGGGCGGGCGCGCGGGGCTCGGGCGCCGAGACAATGACCCAGTGACCCGGTGACCCGCACTCGCTCCGCGGGGGGAGGCGCGCGGGCGGCGGCGGCGGCGGCGGCGGCGGCGGCGCGCGGGGGGCGGGCGGGGGCGGCGGCGG
>PVJN01017164.1:0-40958 GCA_004026805.1 Lasiurus borealis
TATTAAAAACATGGCTAACTTCCAGAGAAATCATATAAAATTTTTTCTCTAGATTTAAAGTATTGGTAAATGAGATATAGCAAGATAATTGATTCAATTGCTAAAAGAGAGACAAAACTGAGAAATTCAGTGGAAATATCACATTCAGTCATTATTGGTATAATATGGAAATATGAAGAAAAATTAATCACATTTGCAAAAAATATTGCTATTATCCATTTAGAGTTAAACATCTTACTGTTCAGAGTGGTTCAAAAATTTTAATAGTGAACTTTTAATTTTTAATCTAGATATTTATTTTTGTCTCAACAGCAATGTTAAACTAGTCATAGAAATTTTAACCATACTTGCAATTTCTTTGATTATGTAAATGTACTCTCTATGCTTATGGGTCAAGTTTCTTTCTAGAAATAGCACACAATTTTCTTCTTTATAATTAACTCCTTGCTTGTTTATATACTTTAATTCAGATTTTAGTTTCACATAATACTTTGCATGTTAACTGTTTCCAGTAACTAAAAATAGTCAATATATAAATAACTAGGTGCATTTATAACAAGACACACTGTGTTATTTTGATGAGGTGGATGATTGATTAATTGTGTCAACATAATTATTCTATTTATTCAAATGCATGTCTTTTCTTTTGTTTTTCAAGTAATTATTTATAAATTACATTCATTTTTGAACACTAGGAAAAAATGTTTATTAAATTTACTAATTGCTGTCCCCCCCAAACCCTGATATTTTTGCTCTTTAACTCAGTAATTACCTGTGAAAATTAGCTTGCAACTTGAAAGATATACTATTGCTATTGAATGATGCATATTAATTCATAACAAAAATAAAAATCAGAAGGCATCAATTTATTTTTTCTTAGTTTGGTTGTCTATAACCTCTCAGAATCAGAGAAGTAGATGGAACATATCATATTTCTACTGCACTGTTGTTGCTTTTTTTTCTTTTTCCTATGTCACGTTCCATACTCAAGCAATGCAATCAAACTCTGGAAACAGGCACTCTGAGAGCTCAAAATGTAGTAATAGTCTCATGAGTAGGTGAACTAGAAAATCTTGTATATGAAATGATTTGAAGGGCACTAAGGATTTCCCTTGCAGCTCCTGAAATTCTACCATTATATATTCATTGCTTTGAGTTATTGTGCCCCTCACCCCAACTTCCCCTATAGGACTTCACTTTCCAATGCAATTGATTTTATACTAGTATAAATTCATTTATCATAGCATTTTCTTTCTTCAAAAGAAACAGAGAGATAATGGCAAGTCTAGGTTCATGAGGAGAGGACAGGTAGTGCTTATATCCGGAATGACTAGGCAAACTCTACTTTTTATAATTTTGTAAAATTACTTATTTTATATGACTTGCTTGGATTGTGATCTTTTCCACCTTGATGCTGTAAAACTGACATGAGGTGCTGAAGACAATGGGGCTGTAAAGAAATGGAGAAATCCAGTGCAAATGGGGAAGGAAACACCCTAGCCAGTGTGTCTCAGTTGTTTGGAGCAACTCCTATGCACGAAAGGATCATGGGTTCAATTCCTTCTCAGGGCACATACACAGATTCTGGGTTCAATCCCCAGTTGCCTACAGGAGGCATCTGATTCTCACATGGATCTCTCTCTCTCTCTCTTTCTCTCTCTCTCTCTCTCTCTCGAAGAGGAAGGCAAGTGATTCTCTGGAGCCAGTAAACAGTCTCCACTTCTTCCTATCCTCTTTAATCCTGTCACAATAGGAAAAATCAGGCTATATAAACTAATATATTATTTAGCTTGTATCATTTAAAATAACCTCAAATAACCATAATAATAAGCTTTCTCTTTTAAGAAGCCTGTGTATTATTATTTTTGTCATCATGTCCATCCTCATTACAATTAGTTAATTTTTCATCCATTTGGGGGACAACACTTCAGTGATTTGTCAGACTTTCTCCTGATTCGTGGAGGCAGGCAACTTCTCTGAGAATGGCCATAACCCTCATAACACCCCTAGCCAATTGTGCAGGAAGTCATTCTCTCCCAATTTCTGCAATAAGCAACTTATTCCCTAAAGTGTGAGATTTGATTACCTTTTCTCAGCATGCATTCAGACAAATGTTATTATTGGTCATAAAATTATCCAGCCCAGTGACCTATGGTGACAGTGAATTTCACAAGGTGACTGCCTGCTGAGTGAAGCATCTCCTTGTATTTGTTCTAAATATTTTATATTATAGTGGTTGGAAATAAAGGGCGTAACTTCAGAGGTTTAAACACAGTGACAATGGCATTGTGGCTGGCAAGATTTTAACATATATCTCATTTGCCTTCACTGAGTATGGCTATAAAATTTAGGAAGTGAAAATACAGGATTCCCAGATAAATTAAAATTTATAAGAAATTGTTTTATTATAAGTATGGTCCATGCAATATTTGAGACATCTTTATACCAATTTTTTAAATGTGTCGTTTATCAGAAAGTCAAACTTAACAGGGCATTCTGTATTTGGTCTGGCAACCTGTTATAGAGGAATTCATTTTAATCTTTGCTTCACCAATTGGTAAAGCAAAGATTAAAGGTATTGGTTGTGTTTATCTAAATCACTGATTCAATGCACTTTCTTCAAGTTTCATATACAAAGAAATGTTACCATTTGTCTAAAGTTCTATTTGAATCTTTGAGAAATTAGCAAGAGTGTAATGTTTGTTAAAAATGTGTTAAGTTGAAACCCCAAATCTATTTGTTAAAAAAAAAAAGAAAGAATAGACAGGGGCAAGTCAAATGAGATTTGTTTTTTCCTTCAGTTTATTCTTCTAGACAGGCCCTGAAACACTAGTTCTGCATAAAAATGTCCATTTCTTTTTCTCCTTTGTTGGATTTATATGTAAAATTCATAAATGACTGTTGAACTGTACCTGGCTGCATCACTGAATTTAGATTTAACTGTTGTCTGAATACAGTTGTCACCTTAGGGCAGTGGTTCTCAACCTTCCTAATGCCGTGACCCTTTAATATAGTTTCTCATGTTGTGGTGACCCCCAACCATAAAATTATTTTCGTTGCTACTTCATAACTATAATTTTGCTAGTTATGAATCGCAATGTAAATATCTGATAGGATGCATTTTCATTGTTACAAATTGAACATAATTAAAGCATAGTGATTAATGACAAAGCAATATGTAATTATATATTGTGAAATATTTATTTCTAATTACAAATAAATGAAATTTTGTCTTGAAGCATGGTCTAGCATGGGTAACAGTCTTAATATAACAATAGTAAACTACATTGCTATGTTTTGCAATAGTATATGTAAAAACCCAGTGCAAAGGTTGAGATTGCTTCTTTCTCACCAGATCAGAAATTCTTGGGGCAGTCTTTGCAAGAGCACAACGAAGATCATCTTCCATAAAAAGTTTATTTCTGTATTTAAACTTGATAGACAACCAGCTGGAAAACCCTGTTTCACAAAGATATGTTGTTGGAAATGGAAGAAAAAGGTGCAACACAGTCTCAGACAGAACAGGATATGACTCCAAACCCCTGATCCAGAATTTTGTAACTGGCATTGTAGAGAAATCAGTTCTTGTTGCACTGCTGTTAGTAAGTTCAGTGAACTCCTCTTTTGCTGTCTCAGGAACATCTTCAACTTTGACTGTGAATAGACTTCTAGCAAGTGCAAATCGGGTGTCAGATAGATTTGGAAAATACGATGAAATTTCATCTGCAAGCATGTGCAAGTGTTCTCTCACAGAAATTATCATTGCAATCCTTTTTTTCTAGTTCAATGTCATGTTTCTCAAAGAAAGCAGATAAGACAGAAAACATGTAAATTTAATTTCATCCAATTTTTTTTGCCAAAGCTGAAGTTTCATTTGCAATGATCAGACCTTTTCAGACAAATTGAGGCATGTTGCATTTGGTCCTTGCAGTGATAAATTTAACTCATTCAAGATGTCAAAGATGTCAACCAAGTAAGCTATTTTCTGCAGTTCACTTTTATTACTGAAAAGTGCTTCAAACTGTGGTCTTGCTTTCTGATTAAAAAACGTTTTGAATTCATCATGAAGTTCAAAAACACGTTTTAAAGCTTTTCCTTTCAACAACCATCTAACTTCAGTGTGAAATAGCAAAGCATTGTTTAGTGCATCCATAGCATTGCACAGTTGCGAAAACAGTCAACTGTTTACTCACCTTTACAAAATAGACAGAACTTATGTTTTTCATTACTTCTTGTAACTCTTGTGGCAGTGTCTTTGTTGCTAATATTTGCCGATGTATCATACAGTGAGTTCTGATGACTTTTGGTGACTCATTCAGTACCAAATGTTGAAATCCAGGTCAACATCCTAGCATAGCTGGAACACCATTTGTGCAAACACCACAAACCTTTTCTCAAGAGATCTTATGCTCTTTCAGAAATGAATCACCTGTGTCAAATACATCACATGCAGTAGTTGTCATTTCAAGAGATTTGCAAAAAAAGAAACTCATTTTAAAGCCACCATCATTAATATACCCATATAAACCAGTATCTGTGAACAGTTTGCAATGTCTGTAGATTCATCAAGCTTGATACTAAATATTGGAAGTGGAGCAGATTTTGTTTCCTGAATTACCTGATGAACAGCAGACATGTCATCTATATTCTTCTTTGGACAGTGTTGTTAGGTAAAGAAATTGCACTCAACTTCATAACAAATTCGTCTCTACTCATAACTTCAACAATGTCTTTGGCCACCAGCAACGATAAATCCTCAGTAATGGTGTGAGGTTTCATAGCTTTAGTGATTCTGAGTACCACCAAATATGAAGCTTCAACGGCTGCTACATTTTGTTTGTGGTACTTGTCACCATTGTCAAGTCTGGCTTCCTTGTCCATCAACTTTGCTTCTAAGATAGTTGGTATCCTTGCTGTCAAAGCTCAGATGCTTGCTATCAAAATGGAATTTTAGTTTGTTCGGCTTCATAGATTCAGCTGATAGAACTTCTCAACAAATAACACATTGCAGTTTATCAATTCCTGCTGTAATTATTGAGGTAAAACCATACTATAAAAAATCCTCACTATATTTTCTTTTCTTAACATTCTTTTCTACACAATCTATTGTCATGGGATGGTTTGCTAATGAAAATAATATATAACAATAACTTTAATAATACAAAAGATGGTACATGGCATAGTTCAGTCAATATAGTTTATTCAAGTTTCCTATGATTTACCATTGTTTTGTTTTTTTTTTTTTTTTTTACATACCTGTTACTATATCACAAGGGGGCAGTATTCACATCCAACACAACTGAATATAAAAAGACCAATCAGCATCCAGATTAAGTTCCCATGATACAGATTTTTTTGCAGTAGTTGGTGATTTTACATTTACCCAGTAATTATAATTCATGAAGTGTCATTTTACCTCCAATTCTGCTGCTTTCAACACAGTAGCTGCTTTTAACAGAATAGCTGCTTTCAACACAGAAGTTGCTTCCTACACAGTAGCTGCTCTCTACACAGTAGCTGCTCCCTACACAAGTGTGATTGGTCCACACAATTACATTATGTTGCCAACCTTGTCACATACACCTGTATTTGTAAGGGGTAAATGTGATGGGCTTGGAGTGATGATGTCATCACACCGGGTACTCACTCGCATGTGGGCGTATCTGCACTTGGGTGGACCTGCCTGGAGATGGATAGAGGAGCAGTGTCTCAGTTCCTAAGACCATCGGAAATATGTGTTTTCCTATGGTCTTAAGCAAACCCTGTGAAAGGGCTGTTCGACTCCCAAAGGGATCACAACCCACAGGTTGAGAACCGCTGTCTTAGGGAAACTGTAGCACAGGAAAGGTCATGAGAACACGTACTTGGATGTTAGCGCATTGTTATGCTCATGCTGCAACTGTAACTGGTAAAGTTACCTAGGGAGAACAACACTAATACATACTCTCAGAGCAAGTTGCTGAGCAAGGCAGTAAATACATCTGATAGCAAATATTTCCTACTTCACCAGCAAAAGGTGGGGACTTTATTCTACTTGAGGTAAATTCTGTAAGCAGAACACTTGGAGTGATGGAATTCCATGCATACCTCCGTGGGAGAAAATATATTTCTGTGACTGACCATAAACCTGTTGACACATAGTGAGAGTTCTTTTCTATCGTGACTACCAAGGAGAAAGGACTTGTTTTATGGCTTTGTCTGTACAGAGGGAGATAGGCACTATAAAGTCTCTTTGGAGCAGGCATGCAGATCCTTTTACAATTCTCCAGAGAAATCCAGATGCTGCAGTGTAATTGTCGGGTGTGTTCCCTGTATCAACTTTAGCTATAACCAAAGAAAACAATAATTACTCTGAGCAGAGGAGGCCGAGTACTTCATAAACATACAACATAGTAATGACTCAAAGTTAGACCCAAGGGAAGGCATGATTGGGTCCCTGATCACATCTTTTGTAAGACACTCAGAAATCTTATTTTGCTTTGGATCTACAGAATTCTATTTTAGAATGGAAAAAACAACAGTTATAAAAATGAACAATGTATCATGCATATCATGGTAGATGCTATTGGAAAGAGATGAAAAGCAGATTGATACCAGTGATATCAGTGTAGCTGATGTTATGAAGAGCCCCATGTGCATATGATGCTATATAGAACTGTATATAAAATATATTTTGAAAGTAATTTTACTTCTCTTCTATGGGCAGTCACAATCTAAAGCAAGAGCATAGGGAATTGGATAGTCAAAAGAAGGCCTAGAAATAGGTAATTAATACCTCAAAAGTTTAAGCACAAATGAGAATGGGGAGAAAATATACTTTTGTATATTCTTCCTTGTTTAGGAAATATAATCAATGAAAATAACATATAGAAAGCCTACAATATGTATTTAATAAAAGAGTTACTATCATCTCTACCATATCCATTATTGTTAGTGATAATATCAGATAGAGACGAAGTACCTTATTGCAATTTCTGTTTTACAAACAGGTATGTTGGTTGTGTTCATGCATTTCATTGCAGGATCAAGTGCAAAAGAAAGACTTGAGTAACAAAACAATACAACACAAAACAAAACACCAATCAAACCAAATAAAAGCATCCACTTTCTGTTACACCTTCCAAACAGTAGTTCTGTAAAGAAAATTATTTTACCCCTCAAAGCAGACAGATTTGGCAATGTTTGTAGATATTTTGAATTTCTGCAACTGTGTGGAGGAAGAAAAAGAGGGGAATATAATCAGTAGAGACCAAGATGCTGCTAAACATACTACAATACACAGAAAAGTGCCTACAACAAATATTATGTAGGCCAGGTTTTGAGGTTGAGCCACAATAATTTAGAACAGGCTGCTAAACTAATTTTATCATTTGAAAAAGAAAGTTCTTTGTTATACTCCAAGATTACTTAGGTAATGGAGCAGGATGTCCATGACCTCAAATATTCTTTTCAAGATACATGTGTACTGCCTTTGTAATTCAACCATTTTATGATCTAGTTGCTTTCTCCACGAAAACAGGTGAATTATAATAAATAATATTGTTGGGATTTTATAGCCATTCTCAAACACACACACACACACACACACACACACACACACACACACACATCTCATCCTTTTCCCAAACTTAGAAGCTTCAGTCTTATTCTGGTTACCTATACTCAAAATCATATAGCTGTTCTATGCTCAGGCTTGAACCTTGTTGTCAGCGGTCTTAATTTAGAATGTTATTATGCCTTACCTGTGTTTTTAAAAAAAATCTTTTCTTTATCTGGCCTGGTCTATGCACACAAAAATTTGACTCTTATCATTCCCTGGTTTAATAATAACCACAAAATAACAAACAAGTAAACAAAACAAAATATTTCTCTCTTAGCTTAGTTTCAGCTGCAATGGACACATTAGTGGCTAATGCTGTTCAAAGCTCTGTTCCATCAAGTTCTCAGGAATTCAGACTACTGCCAGATCACTACTTTGTTATCCCTACAATATAGCCTTTGTCTCATTGTCCAAGGTAGACAGTTTAAGTCCAGGTTTCTGATCCATGTACAGGGAATGTGGAGAAGAAAATGGCAAAGAAGGACATGCCCTATTTGTTTGAGGACACTTCCTAGAATTTGCACACAGAACTTCTGCCTCTGTATCGTCAGGGGTAACTCAGTCCTGTGATGACACCCAGCTCCAAGGGAGGCTAGGGTATGGATTTCTCTTTTAGGTAGCTGATCCATAGGAGTTTAGTTGTTAAAGAAATAAGAAGAGCTTTGATAAGGAAAGACAGCAATCATTCTCAGCCGCACAAATAAAAATGCAATCCTCATTGACAAGACAGTATCAAATTACTGAGCATGACAATTGAGGCTTCTAAAATAAGCCTCAGCTAGTGTGTCAACGTCCTTGTTGCAGTTTATGATCTCTACCACTGCCAAACCTTCTTTAACCTTGCCAACATTACTGTAGTTTCTTCTTTTAGTCTTTCATTCTCATTCTTTTTGTTTTCCAGTGATAACACTATTCATACTTTGAGGCTGAGCTAAGATTTTTAAAACTTCCTCTTACTCCAAGTGTCATGCCTAGTTGCCACTAGCACTTGAATTACCATTAGATGTGCAGGGCACATGATCTAAGTGGCAGGGCAGGATGCACAGCAGCCTGGAACTGTAGTTTCTTCTTGTGCTGGGTCCCACCCAAAACTAGCAGCTCTTTGACTGATTTGGCAAATGGACAAGAGTAACACACCCAAGTAAACAATATGCTGCCCTTGAATTCCAAAGAGGATTCATTCAGGCAGAGGCAGTTAGAGTTGATCAGGCAGGCAGGCGAGTGGTTAGGCGCAATGAGGTAGGCAGGTAGTGTGGTTAGGGGTAATTAGGCAGTCAGGCAGGTGAGTGATTAGAAGCCAGCAGTTCATGATTGTGAAAGGGATGTCAGAGTGCAGTTTAGGCCTGATCTTGCTAACCTGGCATTTGGACATCGCCAAAAGGGTCCAGGCTGAGGGACTCCATCTCCCATGCACAGATTTTGTACACTGAGCCTCTAGTGTACAATAACTTTCTAGTCATTAATGCAGTACTTGAACGAAGAATTAGAATCTGCACTTTGTTCAGTGATATCTGTGCTTCCAGCATTGCAATTCTTCAGTTCCCCAAGATAGAAATTGAAAGGGAACCCCAGAGTAATATCCAGACAGATTTTATTAAGCTTATGCTCAAGCACAAGGGAGGCAACACATAGGCAATTAAGGTCCTCTGAACTGCTCAGGGGCTTTCTTGGCTTGGCTCCTTTTATAAGCTGAGAACAAAGAGAACTTGCATGGAAATAAAGGCTTTTTGAAAAAGGCAGGCTTGCAGAATATTTTATTTCACAGTGGGTGACTTCCTTTCCCAGCTGTGTTGTCTAGTAACTATGTTGGTGTTTGTGCTGTCAGGGCAAGATGATGAACCACTCATTACTGCCACTCTAGGAAGGGCATATAGCACACCTTGATCAAGCGTGCATGTGAGTTAGTAGTAAGCAGGAACCTAGAAGGAGATAAAATCAGCTACCTCTGAATTTTTGAGGAGAGAATGAAGGATGGTGGCATTTTCATGGTCAGCTTATCACATTCCTTCTGACTACCAAGTCTTAACTTGGCTTCCTGGCCATTCAATATTTTTCAATCTTGGACTACATCCGTATGCTGTCTTACTGGAAATAACCAGCCAATCTCATTACATTTATTATTTTGCCAAAAATGCTTGAAAGCAAATATATGTGCACAGTCACTAAATCCTTCCATCTTATAATTGGTTGATTAGGAATATTCAATGGTGATATTTTGCTAATCTCTATAGCCAGGTCATGCAACAGACTAACCGTGTTTTCTTCACCACTGGAAATAGATTAATTAGCATCTTTAAATTTTACCACACTAAGAGCCAATTCCAGGATCTTAAAATGAATTAGAAAATTAATTCTTAGCATTCTGTTTGCCTAAAACCACTCTTGGTACCAAAATATGTATTAGTCAAGGATCTCCAGGGAAACAGAAACAATGATATATGTCAACCTGTATCATCTATAGATCCATATCTATAATCTGTCATCTAAACCTAGATCTACCTATCTAGAAATCTGTTCCCATGGTTATGGAGGCTCTCAAGTCCCAAGATCCGTAATCAGAAATATGAGACTCAGGAGAGCTGATGATGTAGTTCCAGTAAAATACTAACCAGCTTGAGGACATGAAAGAGCTGATATGCCCTGCTTTTTAATCTGAAGGCAGGAAAAGAATCTGACATCTTAGTTCCAAGGCAGTTTGGCAGCAGGAGTTTCCTTTGCTCTGAAGAGGTTCAAGTTTTCTATTCTATTCAGTCCTTCAACTTTTAGGATGAGGCCCACCCACATTATTGAGGGCAATCTGTGTGAGTCTACTGATTCAAATGTTAATCTCATTCAGTAACACAGTCATAGACATACAGAATCTTTGACCAAACATATAAGTACTCTGTGGCAGACAAGTTGACACAAAATTATCCATCACACTCCCATCATAAAATTCCTTACTATAAACATTTCAATTATTTGTTTTATTTATTAATGCTTATTAACTAAATTCTTTATTTCATTAAATGTTGCAAAATGGGCCCCAGTCACATTGAATCAGTGTTTGAACAATGACCTATGAGCAAGAAGGTCACAGTTCGATCCCTCTCAGGACACATGCCTGGGGTTGTGGGCTCCATTCGAGTAGGGCCATGCAGGAGGCAGCCAATCAATGATGCTCTCTCATCATTAATGTTTATATCTCTCTCTCTTTCTCCTTTCTTCTCTGACATCAATAAAAATAAGGTTTTTTTTTAAATGTTGCAAAACAATCACTTATTTATTTCAACTTTTTTTTCTCTAAAGAGAATCTTATTAATGAGCTAATTAGTTACTCTGAAATGTAATTCATTAAAAAAAACAGAGGGGGATGTTTATTTTTTTTTAAAATATATATTTCTGTATCTTAGCATAGTTCCCAAGTTATGCCCAGTAGAGTTCAAAAAGTTGTTTTTCCTTTTTTGTTTTCTTTTTTAAAAAAAAGTATATTTATAAACTCCTGGATTTCATTAATCAATGCTTCAATCAATAATATTAACTTTTTAATGCTTAAATTGTCTAGAGTGAGCCCCTTCATACTGGCTTCTGTATTTTTGCATGACCAACTAGTCTTAGAAACTTTTCATGCTTTGTAGAGCAAGAATATTTATTAGTGCTATATACACTTGTCCAGACTTAGAATCAGCCATTACTCAAGTTACTCTGGTTTCTTGGTATTTATAAACAGTAATCTGCATGCTAATTGTTTTACTGCTAGTAGGTACTTAGTGCTTTTTAGCCCTTTAAATTGACATAAGAAGCATGTACATGTCTTTGAAAATAGACCAAGGCCCATATTGATATTTACAATTCAAGTGCAAAATGACCATATTGCATGGATGTATAAGAACAAATAGACTTGCAAAATATCCTAAAACTAATTCAATGGTGAGTTTTAGTAGTAATATTGGTGTCATTATTTAAGACTATTTGATGTATGGTAAGATAATTTATTATTTTAAACTGTACTCAAATGCTATTTCCTCCTACAAAAGCACCCTATGATCTTTGAAGCTAGTCTTTTAGCATGCACTCCAAAGTTATGGAGTCAAGTCTTCTCTGGTAAGATTCTAACTAACCTGAATATAAGATATACTAGAGGCCCAGTGCACAAAATTCATGCATGGAGTTGGGGGAGTCCCCTCAAACCATCCTGCACCCTCTCTAATCCAGGACCCCTTGGGAGATGTTGGACATCTAGCAGATGGACATCCCTCTCACAATTGTGGACCACTGGCTCCTAATCACTCACCTGCCTGCCTGCCTAGTCACCCCTAACTGCCCACCTTGCTGGTCTGATTGCCCCTCACTGCCTCTGTGTGCTGGCCTGATCACCCCTATCTGTCCCCATCTTTCCAGCCTGGTCATCCCTGACTAACCTCTCTCTGACCTAGTTGTCCCATACAACCTGCTTGTTTAGTTGTTTGGTCGTGCCTCACTTAACGCTCTGCTGGCCTGGTCATAGGGCATGATGACCAATTTGCATATTACCTCTTTTTTATATAGGATAATCTTGGACAAATAACACAAACATCTAGGTCCTGATTTCTTCAGCTGGCAAAATATGAAGAAAAACAGTATTTTATCTACTTTATACAATTGAGGTGAGGATTAAATAAGTTAGTAATTACAAATACTTGGAGCAGTGCCTAATAAAGAATGAATATTTGGTAAATGTTAGCAATTTATAAATATCTCATGGAACATTGTGAATTTAATTATATTCTAACTGAATTCATCCTTATCCACAATTTTACTTTCCAAAGAGTCAGTTATCTAGGGTCAACCATGGTCCATAAATATTAAATGGGAAATTTTAGAAATAAATAATCTATTAGTTTTAAATATCATGCCTTTTTGAGTAGCATGATGAAATCTCTCACTTTCCTTCTTCATTCTTCCTAGGACATGACTCATCCTATTATGTACTGCTCCCATGTTCTATACTCCCCTACCCATTAGCAGCCATCTGGATGATCAGGTCAACTGTCTTGGTATTATAGTGCGTGTATGCAAGTAACCCTTATTTTACTTAATAATGGCCCCAAAGCCATTCATATAATTATAATTACAGTATATTATTTTAATTGTTCTATTTTATTATCAGTTATTGTTGCTAATATCTTACTATGACTAATTTATAAATTAAATTGTATCATAGGTATACATTTATAGAAAAAAGTAGTATATGAATTTAGGTTTTGGTATTATCCACAGTTTCAGACATTCCCTAGGGATCTTGTAATGTATCTCCCATGTATAAGGGGGAGGTACAGTAGAATTATTTATGTGCATAAAAATAGTTTTTAGTATACTTTCTTCAGGGCAGATTCCATATTTAATCACCATTATATTCTTGCTTATATCCCCAAAATAAATTGTCTTGGTTTCTTTGCAGAATTCAATTCACATTGTGCCTACTCAGTAGTATTTGATGATTGAGATTGTGTCTGCAGGTGCATATGTGTGTTTATGTAAGAAACAGGAGGTGGGGGAAGAAAAGAGGTGTGCTGGAGGCTAAGAACAGTAGTTAGCATAATAAATGTGAGAAGTTTGTCAGAAGGCTGATGAACATCTTATCTTCAGCAGGGTTGAAAATCTGCATATTATTACCTGCTGCTGAACAGCTGTAAGCATTTCCCCTAACCTTGATAATATTTTCCTGTTTACCAAAGTTTACCTTTGATATGTCTGTTTGCATTCCTAAAGGGCTAATGTTTTTTTCAGTAAATAAAAAGGATATGGATCCAGAGATTCAAGGATCTTCACCACTAGAGTTAAATTTCTGTCTGGCTCCCCCAATGCCTTCCAAATTTATATTTCTTGTCTAGTCTCTCTTCATTTATGCATAGCCCTTCTCCAGATTCCTGAACTCTTTCCATGGAAAGACTGTGTCAGAGGTGAAAAATAGAGGGAGGAAGGAAAGAGAGAGAGAGGGAAGTAGGAGGAAGAGAAAGATCAAGTTAGATTTTTCCTCCCTTCATTCTTGCTGAACTTCTAAAAGAAAGTTCACTAGAGTGTTAGCCAATATTTTCATGGAGATTAATCCACATAAAAATGCTGAATTTCAATGTCATATTTTTGAATATTTCTTTAATTAAATTGGTAGACTCTCTGACTTTCCTGAGAAAATGAGGGAAAGTTCTTAATCAGCTCTCACATTTGGAATACAATTTTATGACCACATTCACTAGTGATAATCCTGGAGATAGGATTACTATTGTGGATACCCTCTTGTGGGATCTCATAATAATCTCTCAGGTCCCTAGGCCAAACTGTGGTAGTACTCCAACATTTGATTTGCATATTTTTAAGTTGCATGTTTAAGGAAGAACCAGCTCTTCCACCAGTGTAATTAGAGGCCAGAGATCAAAACAAACAAACAAAAAAAATGATAATGGAAGGCTGCTATCTTCAGCTCTATCCTTTCAAGTCAGCAATTGTATCTGGGGAAAGCTTCAACTCCTCCCCTTGTGTGATTATGGGACTTGAGGTTATGGTTGTATAGCATGGGAAAAGCAAGGTTTGGGAGCATTATCTATCAGAGCTGGAGAGTTAGTAGGCCCTCTCATGTTAAGAAAGTGTGTGCTAATGGGACGGGTAGGGAGAGGAGAGACTGGAGCTGAGAAAAGGCATGTATTTTGTCATTATTATTGTCTGGAAAGAGAAATCTATACTAATGGCATGCTTGTGGTTTTCTTCCTAACTCCTCCTGGGTGTTTTTGTTTTGTCTGTTTGTTTTTGTTTTGTGTTTTGTGTGTTTTTTTTTTGCATGTTCTTTTTATTCTATCTATAAATTTTGACATTTTAAATATCATCTATAGTTCAAAACTCCCTCGTTTATTTCAAGCCCAGTATTTCTTCTGAATTAAAACTTATGAGATGATTTTTTCACCCCTCTATTCAGAATTTTAACTATTGATACCCACCTTTATACCAGACATTATTTTCTTCATATAGGGATATAGCAGAAACAGAATTTTAAAATGTAGCATCATTCACATTTATTATTCAAATTTTTATTTTTCTCATCTTTTTATAACTTGTAATGTTATTGTTTGTGTTTAGCTAATATCCTTATGCTCATTTTCCATTATTTCTGTGCAATAATTTTTGGGACACCTTGTTTATCATTTTTGTCATATATGTTGATTCTCATTAGTAGTTCTTTTTTTTTCTCATGCATTTTTTATTTTTGGATTTTTTTCTCATTTACTGTACTGCCTACATAGAAGGATGCCGTTCCAGATCAGATTTACATTATCTGTGGGACATATATGTCATAAATATCTGAAAGGACTGCTTCCAATATTTCTAAGCAAGATGGGTTCAAAATTTCAAAATCAAATGTTTAATTTTCCTAAAACACAGTTCAGAATTTTTAATTTTTCTGATTTTTTAAAATCCAGATTTTATATAGAAACTAAGAAGCTCTCTGATTGTGTCATTATTGTGTGGGAAATATATTTATTTCATTTTTTTTTTTAGTCTTTCCTGAAGGTATAGCCAACTGAGTGCCAAGAATTCCACTTCCATAATCTTATGGTCATGAGAACAGAAGACCCTAGAGTATTTTAACAGAGTCTCCCTCTCCTTTAGGCAACAGCTTCAATGACAACTTGAATGTTTAATAACATCCTCTTTTACTTTGTATATTATATAATTATTTTTTATAAAATATTTAAGCCAAATTAAAAGTAGAAAATAAGGCAAGATAGACCCAAAATACCACATACAGATTAAGCATAACATATCAGTAGAGTTAGAGTTTTCAGTGAAAATTTCCACAACTCTATTTCTCTACTAAAACACAAACTTGCCTCTGAAATTCATTTATAAATTTCATAGATATGCTTATACTGTAACCACATATCTATGAGCCGAAAGATATATTTTTCTATTATAGTAACATACGCGGTGTATATTTTCCTGCAACTTTTTCTTAAAAAGCTTAGATTAAATCATGTTGACATATATAGCATTAGCCATTCATTTTTTTTTGTTTAAAGTATTACAAATAATAGTACATATGTCTCCCTTTTTTTTTTCTTCTCAGTTGACCTTCCCCCGCCTCCCTATCCCTGACACATGCCCTCACCCCCCATCCCAGTGTCTTGCGTCCATTGGTTATACTTATTTGCATGCATACAAGTACTTTGGTTGATCTCTTACCTCCCCCTCCCCCAAACTTTCCCCAACCTTCTTGCTGTAGTTTGAAAGTCTGTTTGATGCTTCTCTGCCTCTGTATCTATTTTTGTTCATAAGCTTATGATGTTCTTTATTATTCATAAATGAGTGAGATCATGTGGTATTTTTCTTTCACTGACTAGCTTATTTCACTTAGTATAATGCTCTCCAGTTCCATTCATGCTGTTGAAAATTGTAAGAATTTCTTCTTTTTTATAACAGCATAGTATTCCATTGTGTAGATGTACCACAGTTTTCTAACCCGCACATCTCATTTTCTATATTGCATTTCATTGTATAAATATGCCAAAGTTTACCAATCTGTTTATAGACAGGTAAGGGTATTACCACATTTTTATATTAAATGCAATGGCTGAAGAACATTTTGTAAATATATATTTTATTGATTTTTTACAGAGAGAAAGGGCGAGGGATAGAGAGTAAGAAACATCAATGAGAGAGAAACATCGATCAGCTGCCTCCTTCATATCCCCCACTGGGGATGTGCCCACAACCAAGAAATCGAGCCCGGGACCCCTCAGTCCAAGTGAACATGCTTGATGGAGCTCCTGTTATTGTCTACCAATCTGTTAATTCCTATGCCAAAATTACATTAAATTTGTGAGAACACTAGAAAGTGCAGCATTGTACTTAAGAATCCAAGCTGAGCCCTAGTATGTTTGGCTCAATGGATAGAGCGTCAACTGCTGACAGAAGGTTCTACCTAGGTTTGATTCCAGTCAAGGACACAGACCTTGATTATAGCCTTCCCAGCCTGGGTCCTGGGCAGGGCTCCTGCAGGAAGCAACCAATCGATGTGTTTTTCTCACTTCGATACATTTCTGTCTTTCCCTATCTCTTTCATTACCTCTAAAGATCAATGGAAAATATACTCAGATATGGATTTAAGAAAAAGAATGCAAGCTGGGCTGATTATATGCATTCCTGGTTCTGCTATTTAATGTATAATTTGTGCACCATTATACGTTGCCTTTGATTTTACTTACAATATAGTAAATGAATTAATGCATACAACTTATAATAATGCCTTGAATTTAGTAACCCATCAATAATTTTAGTTATTCCTATTATTATACATTTTCATAATAGTAAAAACTAATATAAAACATTGTTAAATGCACCCTCACCCCAGATACACACACAAATATTTTTACACTTTCTTATTCTTCCTCAAAATGAAATTGGCTATATTTAGATTATCTATATGTATTGCAGAATCACTTTTCAGGAATTTTGAGTTTGATTACAATCACCTTATATTTTATGTAAATTATCTTTGTATCCTTTATTACAGTATACTGCATTTCTATATTATTTAAGGTCTTTCATAACTTTTGATGAATTTTCATAATTTTCTCCATAAAAGACTTATACATCCTCTTTGAGTTATTGTATTAAGTATAGTGTTTATTATTGGATAGTATGACTAAATGTATTGGTTTTTAGAAAAATGTATTTTTTTCTAAATTTATTCTTTGTGCATAGTAATTACATTCATTTTATATATCACTATTTTATCCACTGATTTTACTGAACTCTCATTATTCTAAATTGTCTATTTTCCTTGATTTTTCTATGTAGAACATATTATTTATGAATAAAAATAATTTTCCCATGAATTGTAATTATTTCACATTTTATACATTTCCTTTGTTTTACTGAGTTATATGCTAACTCATAAGCCTGTATGGACATGTATCTGTTCTATCCATAACCATAAACCTGGTACCAAAGACAGTACTGGACTTATATTAAGTACTTGATAACAAATTTGGTGAACAATATAAAAATGTGAAGGATGCCGAAACCGGTTGGCTCAATGGATAGAGCTTCGGCCTGCAGACTGAAAGGTTCCAGGTTCGATTCTGGTCAAAGGCATGCATCTTGGTTGCAGGCAGATCCCCAGTAAGGGGTTTGCAGGAGGCAGCTGATCGATGTCTCTCTCTCATCAATGTTTCTAACTCTCTATCCTTCTCCCTTCCTCTCTATAAAAAAATCAATAAAATATATATTTAAAAAAATGTGAAGGATGATGTTGGAAACAGGATAAACATGTAAAAACTTACAAACATGTAAAAACCTATTTGTAAGTTTGCATATAATCAAACTGCATTTCAAAGAAGTATCATAAAAAATGCCTAGTACAAAGTCTCTAAAATTATTTTTAAAACTTATTACACATTTATTCATTTAATATCCTCTTCCTCACAAAGGCCATTGTTACAATCCTTACATGAACACAAACTTTGCTATCAGAAGAATATGCTAACTTTTATACTCTTTTTCATTGTATTTTAGTGCTGGTAATTAAGGGGAACATGCCATTAATCAAATATTCCTCTATGTAAGATGTACAAATGTCATCCATAGTTTGAGATAATCCATTTTTTTGTAATCACCCAGAGAAGTATAGCTATTTAAGTGATATATATATCCCAGTTTCTCCAAATTTACTTTCTATTCTCCTGTCAAAAATGTAAGTAAAAATAGAGTTTAAAATTTGGTCTGTTGGTGTAACCCAGGTATACTGTAATAATAATGCTCAATTTTAAACTCCATTTAATCTCTTTTTAAATTTTTTATTCTATCTTGATAGGTTATATGTATCATTCTCAGCTTAAATTTCATTATCTGTATAATGGTGTGTTGGTGGGTTTGTTTTTGTTTTGTTTTGTTTGTGTTTTGATACTACTTGTCTTTTTTTTTTAATATATTTTATTGACAGAGAGGAAGGGAGAGTGGTAGAAAGTCAGAAACATCAATGAGAGAGAGACATTGATCAGCCACCTCCTGCACGCCCCACACTGGAGATGTGCCCACAAGCAAGGTACATGTCCCCAACCGAAATAAAACCTGGGACCTTTCAGTCCACAGGCCGATGCTCTATCCACTGAACCAAACCGGTCTCGGCATACTACATGTCTTTTATTTACCTTCCTCCCAACCTGCCACCTGTGCCACACCAACTTCTGCAGCCCAGAAAACATACGGAGCAAACTACAGGAACGCCGGATCTTTTCAATGGTACTTTAAAAATAACTACCCCGCATATTTGTGATAAGAAATAAATGGAATGAAAATGAAAATAATGCAGCACCTTACTTAGCATTTTACAGATGCTCAAAGCAGCCAGCTCTTTTCACTTATTATTTCCAACAAGTGTATACATATGTTAGAGTTATAGTTAAACATAATGTAAAATGCATTCATTCAGTCCTTATTAAGTTTGAACATGTGTAAGTACTGTGAGGCTGCTGTGTTTGCATTCCAGATATCAGTTGTCTAAAGGCATAAAAATTCTGTGTAACAAAATATGTCAGTATCCATTGGCTCAAAAGAATAAGCATTTATTTGGCTTACAAAATTGCAGTTTAATAATTTAAGATGGGCTATCCTTCTGGTCTTGGCAAGGCTCACTCACATGACTGGCGGTAGACTCACTATTAGTTGGGAGCTGATCTGGAAGTAAGCTTCCCCTAGAGTGGTCATTTGGCTCTGTTCTCACATCCTTACAATAGGGTAGATGGACATGTTCTTACCAAGATGGCCCTCAAACTATTCTCTTAGTTACTACTCCATTTGTCAAAGTAAGCCACATGTCCAAGGACAGAGTCAGTGTGAGAGGGCATTATTGAAAGGGTGCAACATAGGAAGCCGCGTGAACAATTGTACCTATTAATGCCATCTATATACCAAAATTCAGATTCAAAAATAAGGTTTTATCTCTGTCTTTTAGGATTTAAATATCTTTAATATATATGACACTTTTGTAGACTAAAACACAAAGGGTTATAAAAAATGTATAAAGAAAGAAGTGATCACTCTACCCAGAAATAGTAAAGAAAACCTTTAAACAGAAATTGAGCTAGACATGGAAACTGTAAGAAGGGTGCAACACTCTTAATAAAGGAAAATAATAAATGAACAAAAGCCTGAAGCAAGATATGGTATTCAGAGAAAAGATTGGAAAGTCAGGAAAAACCAGGCTTGTGTTGGAGTATGTGAAAAATATGGCTTCAGAGTGCTTTGGAATATAGTATCTATTAATAAAGTGTATTGACATGTTGAAATATGCCCAGATGTTATATTTTTAGAGTACATAGTTTATATTTATCATATTCAGAATAAATCAGATCAAAATTATTTTATTAATTAAGTATTCAATATAAAGACACATTAAGGGCAAATAATGTCTAGCTGTTGACTTTGATTAAATTATTTTAATATAAATATAATATTAGAAAATATGTTTGAATAACTTATTTTAATTCAGTGAAATTTTACAAAACTTTTATATCTTTTATTAAAATTCCATGAGATTGATAAATGTTTTAAATAAATACTTTTCTGTCACTCAGCGAGGTGTCACCATTTTGTCTAATGGAAACAAGAAGAAAGAGAGAGAGAAATTGAGAGTGAGAGAGTTATAAAAATGTATTATATATATGTATTTCCAAATATATTCATATTGTCCTGTTTCTCACAAATATATGTACTTTACTTTTACTCATGTAAATTAGAAATTATCTAAAGGCTCAGGATTTAACTTGAATAAAAGTATTGATCCCATTCTCTCAAACAGATTGGCAAACCCAAATGTTGCAGTATTTGACTCTAATAGTAAATTTCATTTAGTTTTTGTTTTTAATTGATTTTGCTCCCTAATATGCAAATTAGTTTCTGCTATGCTCTATGTTCACGTAAGGAGTCACTGGTAAAGTAATAGATTTTTACCTGAATAGTGATCACAGTTTTTAGGTCAGTGCTCTTGGGCAAAAGGAAGCAATTTGAAGTTTGGGGAATCAAGTTAAAAACTATGCAATAATAAAACTTAATTGGAAGTACCATGTCGTTTGTATGCACATGAATTGTTAAGATTCATTCTAAAATATAAAATTGTTTTTTGTTATATCCATTTATTAGATCTACATAAAATAGTACAATAGTGTGTGCATTTGTAGCACCCCAAATATCTTGTCACATGGCAAGGGATGCTAGATGCAACATAACAATCAGAGATGTTATTTCAGGTTAGTGAATACATTTCACCAAACCCCACTTGTTTATCTTGTGTTACTTCATGCACATTGACCATCACTCTACACATCTTAGGTATGCTCACATCTGTGGCAAAAAAGCATAGTTTGTTCCAAAACTGGTTTGGCTCAGTGGATAGAGTGTCAGCCTGTGGACTGAGGGATCCCAGGTTCAATTCTGGTCAAGGGCACATATCCCCTATGAGGGGTGTGCAGGAGGCAGCCAATCAATGTTTCTCTCTCATTGATGTTTCTAACTCTCTATCTCTCTCCCTTCCTCTCTGTAAAAAATAAGTAAAATGTGTTAAAAAAAAAAAGCATAGTTCACTTTAGCTAAGAATATCATTAAAAATATAATTAATCAAAACTTTTTGCACCATATTTCCCCTTCAGTCCATTTGTTTGTTTTAAGCCACTTGGTCTCTGTTTTAAATTATGGAAGCAGTTTTCAAACTTTTGATCTGAAGACCCTTTTATACCCCTAAAATTGTTCAAGGAACCTGAAGAGCTTTTGTGTATGTGATTTATATCCATTAATATTTACCATAATAAAAATTAAAACTGAAATTTTAAAATATGTATATATTTTATTTTTAATAACAAAACCCGACTAGGTTTTAATATAAATCATGTTTTAATAAAAACAAGAACAATATTTTCTAAAATTTATTGAGAATTTAAAATTCTTTTAAAACATGGGCTTAATCAATCCAAGATACCTAGATTTTTACATCTTCTGCTTTTAATTTGTTGATATTTTAATGTTGTTTAAGTATATAAAGAAACTCAAACCTCACACAGATATCTATTTAGAGAAGGGTTATATTTTAATATGCTTTCAGAAAATTGTGGGTATTTTTATTTGATACTACACTAAACTCAATAAATGATAATTTATTAAAAGTTGGTTATAATGTGGATTCTGAAACCATACTAATGAACTTTATATATTTAACATTGACATCTATAGGTCTATTTTGCGTTATGAACAGATTTTTAACCAAGCATGATTTGTAAACTGCCCTTTTGTGTTTTGGAAAACATTAAGGAGTTAAGCATATCTTCTAAATATTGTAACATTACATAATGTAATATAGAAATATAATATTCATTAATAGCTGCTATAATCTCATCATGGTTCTGAATTGGCTAAGTTCAAGGTGGCCAGTACAACCTTCTCAAGCTTTATTTTCCTCTTGAAAATTTGAATTTTTTTTCATTGACGCTAAGTAAATAAATTTGTTTACCATAAATAATATAATTTGTACATTATCAAGAAAATGTCTACCAAATATCCAAGTGTGAATAGCCATAGATATCTTCTTGATTCCTCTTTCATTTAAAAACTCGGGGGCCAATGCACAAATTTGTATACCTTGAAAAGAACTGTGGGCCGTGAGACTGTGGTAGGCACAGGGGCGGGTCTCAATTCATTCTCTGCGCCCCAACTAGCCCCTCCCACTGCAGCACCCCCAGCCCTGTCTCTTGTCTGCCAGCAGCCCTGCTCCCACCACTGCTGTGACTACCCACTGCAAGTGCCAGGCTCCTCCCACCAGCTGATGGCACATAGAGATTGGGGCTGATGCCAGCAGCAGGTGTGAGTGGAGCCTGAGCCTTCAGGAAGTACAAGCACTAACTGCTGCCCCAATCACCCCTCAGGAGCAGGGTGTAGTGGAGAATCCCTAGAGCAGTGGTTCTCAACCTGTGGGTTGCGACCCCTTTGGGGGTCAAAAGAGCCTTTCACAGGGGTTGCCTAAAACCATTGGAAAATGTAGTAATGTAATTTACTGTTGTTATATTAAGACTGTTACCCATGCTACACCATGCTTCAAGACAAAATTTCATTTATTTGTAATTAGAAATAAATATTTCACAATATCTAATTATGATTATCATTATGCTTTAATTTTGTTCAATTTTGTAACAATGAAAATACATCCCGCATATCAGATATTTACATTATGACTCATAACAGTAGCAAAATTACAGTTATGAAGTAGCAACGAAAATAATTTTATGGTTGGAGGTCACCACAACATGAGGAACTGCATTAAAGGGTCGTGGCATTAGGAAGGTTGAGAACCACTGCCCTAGAGTGTGATCAGGACCAGCAGCCACCACTGACATCTGCTGATGGTGCTAAGTGATAGGGACTGGCACCAGGCGCTAGCACCAGGTGCGAGTGGGACCATTACCAGCAGCAGGTGTCAGTGCCGAGCAGGACCACTGCGTGAAAGAGCAAAGAATTTTTAGTAAGCACCAGAGGCTTGCCCCAATGACAGCGACCAGCACCCTGCTGCAGCCAACACCTGTCATGTTACGTGCTCTGCCATCTGCTGCTGACGCCTACCATGTTCTGTGTGCGCTGGTTGACAGTCAGCACACGACATAGCGACTGGTTGTTTGGTTGCTCGGTTGTTCCACCATTCTGTCTGTTTGCATATTAGCACTTTATTATATGCATGAAAATTCCTGCATGAGTAGGCCTTCCTTTCCCTGGCTGCAGGCAATGACTTCCCTCCAGCACCCAGGACCTGGGCTGCTTCTCTCCTCCAGCTGCCCACAGGCATCTGAGACCTGGGCTGGTTTCCCTCCAGCCCCAGCTTTTGTCAGGAAGGATGCTCAGAATGACATCCTGAAGACGTCCAGTCTAAGTAGCATATTACTCCTTTGTATTATAGATTGTGTATGCTAAAAATGGCTAGTTCAACACATAAATGAGAAAATTAAATATGTACTTTTTTCTCAAAACAATCATCATATTTTGGTATTCAGCAAAGAGTTTTATTGTCTATTTTTGTCATTGAGAATATTAAAAACATGTAATTCAAGATTTAATGAAAATAATAACATTTACTTCTTTATTAAGACATTCTTAGGTGAAACTGTATCTTCTCCAACTGCAAGTTTATGGCAGAAAAGAAAATAGTAAATAATATTAGAGTTTGGTGCCACTGCCTTGATTTATACTAAAAAGCCAGCAACTTAATTCACCTATATTTTGTCATCATCTGTGTATATATATATTAGAAAGGCAAGTAACATCATATTATTATTATTATTATGAAAATACTTTTGACCTCAAAGACTTTCTGAAAGGATCTTGTTACACCCCAAATCCCTCTTTTCCCATCCTCAGGAGTACTAGGTGGTCCATATACTACACTTTAAAAAATGTTAATTTATTAATTAAAAATAATTTATCTGTGACTACAGATTCAATTTTTAAATCAGTGCTATCACCAAAACCAGTTTGGCTCAGTGGATCAAGCATCAACCTGGAGACTGAAAGGTCCCAGGTTCAATTCCAGTCAAGGACATATACATTGGCTGCGGGCACGTCCTCAATAGGGGGCGTGCAGGAGGCGGTTGATTGATGTCTCTCATTGATGTTTCTGGCTCTCTATCCCTTCCCCTTCCTCTCTGTGAAAAATCAATAAAATATATTAAAAATAAATAAATAAATAAATAAATAAATAAATAAATCAGTGCTATCCACAACTCCATTTAGTTGCACAGTAATGTTGTCAAATATGAAATACATATGAATCAGTAGTATTTTCCATCATAATGTAAAACATTTTAAATTAAAATGTTAAGTAAATTTACATTATAGGATATAGATTTTTAAATAATAGTATAGCACAAGCAAATATAAAATGTCAACAAAATGTCCATAAGGTTTATGTACAAACACGGGGACACTAACATACATATATGAGGCTCAGTCATGGTTTTGGCTATAAATAACTTTAATTTCAGTCAAAACATAGTCTTTTAAAGTTAGGTTCAGACTCATTGCAAATTAACAGTGTTTCGATAGTCTTTTCCCCTCTCAAATCATCCTTCTTTAGCCTAAGGATTTTTTTTCCAACATTCAAAATTAGTGAAAGTTTATGTGTTTTATATTTTAAGACGAGTCGGATGCTATCACTTATTCTCCTTTGAAAGCTTTTCAGACTCATGTCATATAATTTATCATTGTATGCCTGTTCATGAAGCTTTTTTTAGCTATTGTCATTGGTAAGGTGTCCTCATAAATTCTTGAAAAAGTATTTATTGAGCATTTACTATGTGTTAGTCACAGTTTAGGGAACAGTCTAAGAGACAAATAGTTCAGTCATGGTCTCTGCTCTCAGGGAGTTTACATTCTAGGGTCAGAGATAGACAAGTAACAGACAACTCTGTGTTATGTTTAAAATGTTTTCAAAAGTTTTTTGATCCTTCGCCCTTTATGAAGTAGAACTCAATTCTCCTCCCCTTGATTTTGGGACTGCATCAGCACTCATTTCTAAAGAATAGGATAAAGCAGAATGTGACAGTATGAGACTTGGAGGGTAGGTGATAAAAGGCCCAGCAGTTTCATCTTTGCTTTATGTCTGGATTTTCTCACTCTAGGGACATAAAAAACCATGTCAGGGGAACACACAGCAATTCTATCAAGAGATTCATGTAATAACTATGTGAATAAGCTATTTTGGAAGTGGATCCTCCAGCCCCAGGAAAGCTTTCAGATGAAACAGCCCAGCTGTCTAAAACTCAGTTAGGCTACTCCTACATTCCTGCCTTACAGAATCCTGAGAAAATACATGTTGTTTGAAACCAGTAAAGTTGGAGGTTTCTTGTCATACAGCAATAGATAATGAATATACTATCTTAGTGTGGAAAAAGTTAGATTTGAGTGGTAAGTATAGGATCCAATGGATGCTGGGAAATACAGCATCTTTATCAGGCTGATGAGATTTCTGACTGGAAGTAATGCTTAAGATGAGACTGGGTAAAATAACAGAAATATAGAATATTACTGATTTTTTTTTCTTTTGCTTCATGCTCCTATATGATCTAGTTGATCTTGTCTCTATTTCAAAATTTGATATTTTTCATCTTAAAATTTTGCATTAATTTTTATTTTTAAAAATATTTCATTAAGATATTATTTGTCTTAATTTTTGTTCTAGGCCTCTCTTTATTGTTGCACCTGAGCAAGTACGTCAGTTGATTTATCCTAATCTCAGCCCTGCTAGGAGCAGAGTATCATTTTAGGCAGTGGACATGGTATATGTAAAACCTGGGAGGCAACAGACAACATGGAGTTTATGGCATTTGCATAGAGTTATAACCACATAAATTAAAGTATTCTCTAAGTACTGGCAATATGCCGTTATCCCAGGAATAGCTGAAATTATTGCAATGTAGATGAAAGAAAATTCTATATAAATTCTAGATTTGCTACTTTTAAATTTATGGCCTTTGACAAGTCAACTAAGCAATTTGGAACCATAATGCTCATGTCACAGATTTTTATGAAGTTGGAGTGGAATAATGAACATGGTACCACTGAGTTCATTAGATGTAGGTCAGGATTCAATTAATGATAGTTTAGTTAATGACTGTTGACTTGACACTTTGGCCATTATAATTGAGACCTGAGTACAAAAGCACTGTTAGAAAATAGTTTCTTACGTTTTTAATGATTTTTCTAACCATGATCTATTTCTTTTTTCCTACACAGGTAGTATTAGAGAGCTCTCCTATGGCTTATTTCTATATTAATAATAACATGGTGTTTTTAAAAATTTGAATAATAATATGAAAGGTAAAAGTTAATACTCATTTGTACATATTTCTGTATATTTTTTCTTTATTTAAAGGTTTAAAATTATACTGTGTTGAATTATTCTTAAATTAGCAAAAATGCATTAATTTTTTGTAGCATAGTGCATAATATTTTGTTGAAATGATACAATAATTTACATATTGCACGAAATGCTGTCAAAGGGATGTATTTTGGCAGTTTAGGACATTCTGTAACTATTAACCAGCTGATGACCTAGAATTGATGTGCTGCTCCACACATTGTTAAATAATAATTAATCATGAAATGCAAACATGAAAATATTTTACAGAAATCGGCATTTTCCTGATGATCAAGAGTAATTACTGTTATTATTACAATAAATATATTTGAAGGGGAATTTTCTTAATAAAAATCAATAATTACTCTTACATGTTTACAAAAATCATTTTTCCTAGACTTGGACTTAAATTATACTGAACAAATTTTAAACTCTTAAAAGGTGTACCTAATAGTCAGGTTTTATTTTTCTTTCTTTATTTTTTTAATTAATTGCTATATATATAAGCAATTTTGTTGTTCTGGCTGTTTCAAATTTTTCTATATATAAAGGCAAATTTAAATTTGTTATGTCTGTAACTAACTTTCTTAGCAAACCCTATCAATTTTCGTTGCAGTACATTGCATTTTCCCTAGAGCTGTAATGCCCTTTTGTGAAGTGGTAGCTAGTACTGCACTACACAGAATGAAAAAAAAAAAAAACCTGATTAATTGCTTTTAGAATAGTAAATGAAACCTTTTAATTTAATGAATATTTCAACAGAATCAATTCACTTTGTCTCTCTAAAGGCAAAGTCCCACAGGGAAAATTTCTTTGGGGTGACCTAGAGAGCAAATTGGAACCTCTGTGAGGTTAGCATACAACCATATGTTTTCAAAAGCACTTAGATTTCCTGTAGTCATCTAAAATATTACCCCTAACCTAGAATGCATTCTGTTTCAAGAGTTTAACTTTACAAATTATCCTTAGATACTGTGAGTTGTGAGGCCAGGGCATGGGTCCTCTTTATCTGAGATCTGTCTATTCTAAGTATACTGCTGAAGTCCGAGTGTTTAAAAGGCAGGAGAGTATAATAGATAGGTTGGTAGACTAAGAGCATGCCTATGTGTGGTAAAGGGAATGAACTGCCTCTTAAATCCTGTGAGCTTGACATAATACAACTCATTTATATGACTTTGCTATTTAAATCTTTGAACTAGCTTGATCTTATAATCATGGTCTTAGAGGCAATTTTTTTCCCTCCTTGCCTAAATATTTACTTTTTTCTTTATTTAGACTATTGGACTTCATTTTTCATTCATTTGAAATGTATTAGCCTCATTGATTATTAAATAGCTTTCCATGAAGAGCATATTCTCCAGTGAAAAATAACATAAGGATATTACCTAATTTGAAGTATGTATGTATGTATATATATATATATCAGCAGTAAGGTCAATAATCATTAAAAAGGATGCACAGTTTCTGTCATTCTGAGGCTTTTGACAATAGGTCATTTTGCTGACTTTTAGGGAAAGTTCAGACAAACACCTCATGATTGCTTAATACAAATGTACTGGATAAAGTAGAACAATTTAAAAACTATAAGATAATGGATGTTAGCATTCTGCCACTCAACAATAAGCTTTTTATATCCAAAAATGTTAAAATAGATTGCTATTTCTTTATTTGCACATACTTTTTTTAAAAAAAAATATTTACTTATGATTCTGTCTCTCCTTTGGTTTTCAGGGTAGTTTTCCACTTGAAATTAGCTGATATTTCTATCTTCAATAACGTGTTCTAATATATTAATTAAATTCAAATCAGTGGAGATTTAAAAAATGTATTGGAAGTCTTAAATTAAGAAGACTAGCCAAGAAGGCATAAAATTGAATGTTAAAATACAGTACAAAAAGAAATTACAAGAAACATGTTCAGAAGTCCTATTTTATACCAAGTCTGCCTGGTAAAATCTAGAGAGAAAGACATCACCTGCAGTGAACAAAAGTTTGATTTTTTGTGCATTCGCATCAACAAGATAATAAAAACCTTGTTTATAATATTTAAATGTCAACAGTTAGAAATTCAGGTTAATATTTGTGTTAGGATAAGTGTAGAACATTTTTTTTAAATCCAGAACTTCTATTTAGAAGTAACTTTATAATTAATTTAGTACAGTATATAAAAATACAAAACCAGATTTCCTATGTTTAAAATTAATTGGGGTATTAAAGCCTGTCTGCTTGGATTTTCTTTAACTTCACTCTTCCTAACAGTTTTGGGAACTTTTCTAGACTGTTAGTTCAGAATGCCTAAGAAAAATTTGCTGAATAGAGGCAGAAAAATATTTAAATATCCAGTTGACATTGTTTCCAAAACCAAATTTACTTTAAATGCAACAATAAGATGATAATGGAAACTTTTTATTCTCCACTGAGTTGTTTTACATGTGATTTCATTTCAAAATCTCTATGATGCATTAAAAAACTCACTTTATAGGACTTGCCATATCAAGTTGGAAGATTCATATTTTCTCCTTAGAGGTAATTTGAACAGCTTGGACTAGAGGATTTAAGGAGGACATGGATATTCGAAGATACTGAAGAAGACTAATGCAACACATTAATGTAGTTTGAAGTTTATAGATGCCCTCATTAAACAGCTGGCCGGAACTAAGCTGAAAGAGGTTTTGTGACTGCTGTAAAAATGTGTGACCCTTTGGAGGCAATCCCAAAAACGGATAGAAAGCATTATTCTATGGCACTATTTCTGATAATTAATAAAGCACAGAACTCACTTAAAATGATTAGTTTCTGCAATGTTTATTATCTTAGTTTGTTCAGGCTCTATAACAAAATTATCACAAATAAGATAGCTTATTAGCAGAGCCTCTCTATCTCTCATTTGTGGTCAGTATAGACATAGGTGTAATAATTTTGTTGATATTCTTAATTAAACAGTTTTAGGTTTTATAGATTTTCTTTATTGTTTATTATTTTTCTACTTAATTGATTTCCACTCTTTATTTTATCTTTCCTCATACTTATTTTGGTTTAAAACCATTCTTCTTTTTCTATACTCCTGAAATTAAGTATACATTTTTGGTTTTAGGTGATTTTTTTTCTAATAAAAACATTTCAAATTGTATATTAACCTTTAAGAATTCCTCAGCTTCATACCGCAAATTTTAGTAGGTTCTGTGATTTTATTATTATTCAAGATTTTGTCTAATTTTCCTTGTCATTTTTTTATTTGACTCATGAGTTGCTTAGAAGAGTCTTGTATACTTTCCAAATATTTAGAACTCTTATCAAATTGTTTTTATTTTCAAAATAGATTCTGTTTTGCTCAGAGAACATACCCCATATGAATTCTATCCTTTTAATTTTATTGAAACATTGATGAACTAAAACATAGTCTATATTGATTAATAACCCACATGCACTTGGAAAGTATTATGCTAAGTGAAATAAGCCAGTCAAAGAAAGATAGGTGTCACATGATCTCACTCATATATTGAATCTAATAAACAAAATAAACTGATGAACAAAATAGATCCAGGTACATGGAAACATAGAACATAGTTTTGAATCTCAGAGGGAAGGGAGAGGGTACAGAAAGAGATTAATAAAAGTATGTATATTCATATATGCATATACATACTTTGGTTATGTATATAACCAAATATGTAATGGGGTGAAGGCCTGAGATAGGGAGCAGGAGCAGGGTGGAGGGGGTTAATGGGGGAAGAAGAGGACATCTGTAATACTTTCAACAATAAGATAAATTTGAATAAATAGCCCATGTAAAAATGTATAGGATGCAATTTATGTGGCAATTAAGTGAAGGTGGTTTGTATATTTCTGCAGATATTTTGGGCTATTTTTTTCTATGAATTACTGAAGTGATAGTGTTAAAATTAGTAATTATATTATCATATATCTCTCTTTAGTGCTGTCAGTTTTCATTTTATGTATTTTTAAGATCAAGTATAAGTTATATTTGTAATTATTATATCTTTAGAATATATTGATATTTGATCATATTTAGTTGCTCTGGATTATTGTTTATAGTAATTTACCTTATACGTATGTTTTATTGTTCTAGTATTTATTAAACCACTCCAAACTTTTTCATGTTTTTTGGTTTTCAGGGTAGTTTACCACTTTTTATATGGAACTATTTAAGTGTGTATATTTGAAGTATGCATATTATAGACAGCAAAATTAGTTCTTTCTTTTCTTTTCATCTTTACTGTTACCTTACCTCAGCCTTTTGATTAGAATGTCTAGGTCAATTACATTTAATGTAATCGATGATAGAATGGCATTTGTTTTTGTATCAAATTTTGACATTTATATCCCCTTTTACTTCATTTTTAATTGTTCTTCCATGTCTTTTTTCTTAATTTGTTTATGTTAATAAAAATGTAGTATTTCTTTTAAATTCCTTATACATTGATATTTTTGTGATTTAGGAGGAGAAATCAAAATATGTTTCTTTAACCTGTTGCATTCTCCTTATAGTTAACATCAAATCACTTCTGTTAAAATATTCGAAATGTACTTGCGGTGATTTGTTTTTAATTTATTGCTAACATTTTCATGTATAATGTAGCTATAGGCACAACAATATAGTGCTGCACATTTTGCTTTATGTAGTTAAATAGTTTTAGAGAAGGAAGGACAAAACTGTGTGTCTCTATGTGTGTGTATATATTTTCCCACACACTTACCATTGTCGGCATTTTAGTGCTTTTTATGCACATTCATCTTGCCAGCTGGAGTCATTTTCTTCAGCTTGAAGAAGTTGCAATGCAGGTTTGGTGGTTTCCCCCCTTCCCCCGCCCCCGCCACACACACATACACTTTTTATTGATATAAACATGTCTTTATATAATTTTTATTTTTAAAACATAAACTTGCTGAATAAATAAATTTTGGTTGGAAAGTTCTGTATATATTTTTTACGTATACAGGAAACCATGTTATAATTATAATGAAGATTAGCCATCAATCACATTGTTTTCCCTGTATGTAAAGTGTTTCCCCGCTATGAGAAATGTTTATCTATAACTGCTCTCAAGATGTTGTCTGCATCGTTGGCGCTCGGCTATACCCAGGAGTGTCTTGTGTTATCCTTTTGGGGTTTAATTGATTTAGAAAAAAATCATTTAAAAAATGTCCCCTTTTATATCTTCTCTCATTCTGGGATTCTGATTTCTCTTTTTTTTAAATTTTAATCACCTGATATTTTGCATGGATCTCAGAGACTCATTCTTGTTTTTTATATCTTTTCCCTATGCTCTTCAGATTGAAAATTCTGCCATTTTCAATCTCTGCTGAATGATCTAATGTGTATTTCATTTCACTGATTGTATTGATCAGCTCAAGCATTTCATTTTTTTTTTCTATTTTCTGTTTCTCTGTTTAGATCCTTTGTCTCCCCCCTCATGATGGCCTTTTCTTCCACACTTTAGTAGTTTACATATACTTGTGAAAGCTGTTTTGAAGACTTGGTTTACTGTGTTCAACAACTGTGCTGACTGACTTGGGATCAGCTTCTGTAGACTGTTCTTCACCTTGAGTACAGTATAGGCATTGCTTCCATTTCTTTGGATGGCTATAAAATATTCATTAAAAACTAGGACACAGTAGCTACGATAGAGTAGTGACTCAGATTCTGTAATCCTTTCCAAAGGGTTCTCATTTTTTTTTTTTTTTTTTTTTTGGTTCTGGCAGGCATGAGACTTCCTAGACAAATTGTAAGTTATTTTATACTAGTAGTTGCTATCTGCTCAGTTCTTACCAACAGTGTAGACTGCTGCTTATTTCAGCTTAATGCCTTTTTATTCTGACCCTTCAGAATTTTCCTCTGTAAATGTTTTTACATAAAGTTTATACATACATTCAGGGGCTCACTTTCTCTTTGTTCTTTGTTTCTGTAGAATGCTTGCTAATTTCTAGCGACTTGCCTGTCTTTGTTTCTAAGAATGATGTTCTAGCTCCCTTCTGCCAAGCTCTGCAGATATTGGGCATGTACTCAGTTAAAACACCAACAATAAACTCAAAAATCTCAAATAGTAAAAATAATTCATCTATACATTCTCCCTCTGATCCCTGCTTATGTTATAGTGAAAATAATTAAAGCCTATAGTTACATAGCAAGTGATGTTTCTATGAAATGTAAGATTACTTAAATACTGTTTTTAGATATGCAAGATTTCAGAAAGGTTCTAGAAGAGATACTTCCCCAAAATGAGAGAATTAATTAGGAAAACATGAAATTTCATCCAGGAAAAAAGGATATCTATCTATCTCAAGAAAGTAGCAGAATATGCCTCCAAGGTCAATATGAAGGAAGCCTCTGTACTGAATACTGTCAATTAAAATTGTCAAAGGAAGTGGACTGGGGTAGGAGGCAGGAACAGGCTGTAGGGGATCAAAATTGGGGGTGGGGGAAGGGGACATATGTAATACTTTCAACAATAAAGAATTATTTAAAAATCTAGAGGCCCGGTCCATAAAATTTGTGCACTGAGTTGGGGGTAGGTGGGGGGGAGCTCAGCCAAGCCTGTGCCCTCTTGCAGTCCAGGATTCCTTGGGGGATGTTGATTTGCATATCTCTAAGAAAGGGAGAATGATAGAATACTTATGGCATGTGAGGGAACTAAGAGAAGGTGCAGGCTTTTAAGAAAAGTTAGGTTTAAAATCTACACAATATAAAAAGTTTTATTGGCATAGTTGGTTTGGCTTAGTGGATAGAGCATCAACCTATGGACTAGGGGTCCTGTGATCAATTCTGGTCAAAGGCCCAGGCCCAGGTTGCAGGCTCAACCCTCAGTGGGGGTCATGCAGGAAGCAACCAATCAATGATTCTCTCTCATAATTGATGTTTCTATCTTTCTATACCTCTCTCTTCCTCTCTGACATCAGTAAAATAATTTAAAAATATTGTTAAAAATGTTTCTGAGAAAATTTTCAAAGAAAAAATGTTCAAACAAGGTTACAATAATTATTGCAAATATAAGACACACCTGGGATTATTTTACAAGATCATAGCTGTATCTTCAATGAATGACATTCATAACAAATAATGATATTGAGAAGATCGAGAAGGTATAAGGCTTCTAAATAAAATATGGGACACCCAGTGAAATTTGAATTTCATGTAAACAATATTTTATATAAGTAAACAATATTTAAGATATTTTTATACTAAAATATTTAATTTTGTATCTTAAATTCAAATTTCGCTGGTAGCTTTAATTTAACTTGATACATCAGGCAATTCTAAGGATGAGGAATGCTGAGGTGGGGATACATGAAAGAGAGCTGGATTCGCATCTGACCTACTAAGAGATATTAAATATCCCTAATATGATGACGTGCATGGACATCTCAAAGTTTTATATGCCACTTTGGAAAATGATTGCTGTCTTTTTTCCTTACTTACCTTCCTACTATTCTTCCTTCCGTTCATTCTTTCTTCCCTTCCTCCTTCCTTCCTTTCTTCTCTCTCTTTCCTAGATGAGAAAAAAAAGAGAGAGAGAAATTAGGATACTCAACTTTTATCTCTTAAGTCTTGCAGAATTTTCTATTTAAATAAAAAAAAAAAATAGTCCTAATCGGTTTGGCTCAGTGGATAGAGTGCCGGCCTGCAGACTGAAGGGTCCCAGGTTCAATTCCGGTCAAGGGCATGTACCTTGGTTGCGGGCACATCCCCAGTAGGCGGTTGTAGGAACAGCTGATTGATGTTTCTCTCCCATCAATGTTTCTAACTTTCTATCCCTCTTCCTTCCTCTCTATAACAAATCAATAAAATATATATTTTAAAAAGTTAAATAAATAAATGAAAGATTTTCCAAGACCAGATATATATTTTTAACTATAAGAAATACCCTACTAGAGTCATAGAATTCTTACACAAATGCTATTAAGTTGGTTTTATTTTGCTTCTTTCATAGGCGAGAAAACAGAATCAATGAATTCAGGTAGTTTATAGTTAAGTAATCTACAGAAGTTATTTAGTCAGAGATAGATATACTCCACACTGCCTAACTTTATTTTCTACCCTTAGGGTAGGTGTTTTCCTCTGATTTAAGAATGGCTGCTTTCAATTTAATTGCACAATAATGCCTTGGAACAAAAGCCTATCATTGTACATCTTCTCTCTTTCAGTGTAAATATTGTTCATTTCAGTGTATTCTATTAATAAAATTTTATTCTTTGAAATTCATAAACAAAAATGAAATATTTCAATGAGAACATATACTGAAATATATATTTAATTTTTAGTGTACCTTAAATTATTAGTATTAATTCAACTACCCTAACAAATCACAAAGTTTTGGCAATCTGTATCTTGTTTGTTTTTAATGTATCATGTTTCTATAAACTGTTTCTTAAAGATAATTTTTTCTTATCTCTAAATTTCTGAAACTTTTAGTTTACATAGGAGAGAATGTGAAAAGGTTAACTATGTAAGCATTTATATTTTCAGTATGTTTTTATTGATTTGTTAGAGAAAGAGAAAGGGAAAGCAATAGAGAGGTAGAAACATCAATGAGAGAAAAACAAAATTGATTGGCTGCCTCCTGCATGCCCTTACTGGGGATTGAGCCTGAAACAAGGGAATGTGCCTTGACCAGGAATGAAACCAGTGACCTCTGGGATCATGGATTAATGCTCAACCCCTGAGCCACACTGGCTGGGTAACATTTTTCATTTTAAAAACAAAATCACACATAGCAAATGACACATAATGAAGTAGCAACCTCTATAGGCCATGAGATTATCCACCTCCAGGATCATAACCAAAATTGAATTAGTGTTGTATCTTTGGTTTACACCTGCCTTTTAAGTATTAGGAAATAATTTACTTCACTCCTATTTACTTCATCTTTTCAGATGGGAAAACACTTTTCTCTGAATTGATGACTACTTATTTTTCAGCTAAAGTAAATACAAGTCTATATCTCTTTTCATTTGTGTGAGAAGCTGACACATTCTGTCACAACATTGCTTGAGTAAATGGGAAGTGACAGTTCCTGGGAAATTTTTAAAGAGATAAACATCTATTTTTGTTTAAACAGTCACTAAAAAAAAATCACATAGAAGCTTTCCAGGTTGAAAGGATAAAGAATGCACGAGTGGTGCAAATTGGTAAATGAACACAGGCTAGAAAATGTCTGACATTTTTCTCTGATTTTTAATTTCAGCTCAGTACTTTCTGGGATTAAATAACATCTTCAAAAAAATCCATTCTATCCAGATGGTAGAATTATCAACAGATTTCAAATTTTATTTTATTTATTTATTTTTAAATATATTTTAGTGATTTTTTACAGAGAGGAAGGGAGAGAGATAGAAAGTCAGAAACATTAATGAGAGAGAGAGACATCAATCAGCCGCCTCCTGCATGCCCCACTGTGGAGATGTGCCTGCAAGCAAGGTACATACCCCCGACTGGAATCGAACCTGGGACCTTTCAGTCTGCCAGCTGATGCTCTATCCACTGAGCCAAACCGGTCTCAGATTTCAAATTTTAAAATCTCAAGTGATAATATCCTTAGAAACAATTTTTCTTAAATTAAAATATCAAATAATTATCTTTCCTGCTTTGGAAGGTTCTTCCAATTTTAGTCAAATACTTTATTCCTACATTATTGGATTGGAAAATGGCTCTAATAAAATTATTGTTATTTATTATTTACATATCAGATTTTAAATAACATACTTTAGAAATTTTCCTTTATATTTCCTTTGGAATATCTCTATATATAAAAGCATAATATGCAAAGTGTCCCCTGGGGAGTTTGATCACTTGCTATGACATGTGTTGACCACCTGAGGGTGGCACAACATGAAAGGAAGTCCCAGACCAGTGACTGGTAGCCAGCAACCAGGGAAGGGAGGCCCCAGTTGGCAGCCAGCAGCCTCTACCTGTGCATGAATTTCATGCACTGAGCCTCTAGTGTGTGTGTGTGTGTGTGTATTACTTTATAGCTTTTTTACTATTATCATATCAGTATTACTAATTTCAATTAGAACATATATATATATATATGTAAATTGTTAAATTATCTCAAATAATAATGTTACTTATAAAACATAGAATCTTATAATTCCTTAATTTATATAAAATAGGATGAGTGGATACTTTATATTAAATTTAGCATAAAGAATTCAGAAAATTAAGTTTGAGTTAATTATTAAGACAAAATTACATGAATGTCAGCCAGAAGTTATGTATTCAGTATATAATTATTGAATTTTATAGCTCTGACATTTATAATTACTATTGATATTAATCCTTCTATGTCACTGCATGCTTATTTTGCATAATTTTCTGGAGCAAGTAAAGTTATGTTTAAGTTTGTGTTCCAATAACGATCAGTGAGCCTAGAATTGAAACAGCCATGATGTCCTGCATTTCTGTTTCCTTTCATTCTCTTCCTCTCCAGTTAAATCACTCTATGTTTCTTGGAAGGTAAACATTCAGGGGATTTTAATTTACAGTAAATTAAAACAAAGATCAAGAGCACTAAAATTACTTGTATACACTGCTATTGATTAAGAATCACATACTGATAAGTTATATAATTAATGCTATTGGCAAAAAAATAGTAATGCTCAAACTATTCCTACATTTCAGCTAAAATGTTTTTATACAATATAATTGAGGAAAAGTTACAGATTATGAAATGTAGTTACTTTATTATAAATTATTTTATTGAACTATCATGTAACTTTGAAATACTTTATTCTTGCCTTTAAAAAATATAAAGCACTCACCAATTTCCTTTAAATCTTATTGTTCAGAAATTATTAGAATATATATTAAGGTTTATATTTAAGAAAAAAAATTACTAGTTTATGTATATGTAAGTATTTAAACTTGAACCTCACCATAGACTGTCATCTGCCAATGCTCAGAATCTTTCTGATTTACATATACAAAGAGAACTTGGGTTTGCAGTCAAGATGTTCAGAAAAAAAACAGAAGTGGAAGAGCTAACATAATATTTCTACAATGACCAGAATCTCCAGTTATTATTTAGACCTTAATATTGAACTTCTCTGAAGCAAGAAGTGAGAAAGGTGGGTTGGGATTTAAATAAACAGCATATTCATTTTACATTGATATTTCTTGATTAACAATAGAAGACATCATTCCTAAAAGCATCTGCAGTGTCAGTAATTCTATTAACAAAGAAGCCACTTTATTATCAACATACTGTAGATTCATTTTAATGTGTCATTTGCACTTCAAAGTCACATAACTTTTATTATGGTAAATCAATTAAAACTATTCCTCATGATAATTTATCTTCTACAAAGTTTATCATCTCAGAGGATGCAATATTTCCCAATTTAACTTCTAAGACAAAAGTGGTGAAATTTAAATGCCTTTTACTGAGTTTATTAAGCATAAAGATCACAGAAATTTCAAACCCTGAAAGATAACTCTTTCATCTATGTGATAAAATTGAAGCCACATTTTTTTGTAGTATACTATAGGTAGTGAAGACAGTATGCTAATTAGTAATATAACCTCATTTACTGATTATCTATATCTCTCATTTAAAAAGATAATCTAGTAAAAGCAGATAGTTTCTCTGATATTAATTTTCAAGAGAATATTAGGACATATAAAATCATTTTATTGAGGACTTGCAAACGAATTGAATTTCATGATGATGCAATCAACTGATTTGTTAGTTTTAATGATTTCATAAGAACATGCTTCAAGGACTTATATTCATTTTTTACCTTCAAAAATTGCCAGTAATTTTTTTTAACTTTGTTGAATAGTTTGAAAATAAGCATTTTTTAAAAAATAGTTTATTGATTTTTTTTTTTACAGAGAGGAAGGAAAAGGGATAGAGAGTTAGAAACATCGATGAGAGAGAGACATTGATCAGCTGCCTCCTGCATGCCCTCCCACTGGAGATGTGCCTGCAACCAAGGTGCATGCCCTTGACTGGAATCGGACCCGGGACCCTTCAGTCCACAGGCTGACACTCTATCCACTGAGCCAAACCGGTTTCGGCAAAATAAGCATTTTAATATCCATTTGCAGTTTAAAAATTTTTCATAGAAGTGACGAAATGTATGTTTTTCTAAATTGAGTATTTAAATGTACAGGATATTTATTTATTTTTATTTTTTTCTTTATTGATTAAAGTATTACATATGTGTCCTTATCCCCACATTGCCCTCCCACTCTCCCCCACTCTTTCCCTCACTCCACTATTGTTTGTGTCCATTGGTTAGGCTTATATGCATGCATATAAGTCCTTCAGTTGATCTCTACTCCTTATCCCCACCATCCTCTACCTTCCCTTTGAGGACTGAGGGTCTAATCGATGCTTCTCTGTCTCTGGATCTGTTTTTGTTCATCAGTTTATGTTGTCCATTATATTCCACAAATGAGTAAGATCATGTGATATTTATCTTTCATTTTCCACATTTTTAAAATCTTTACTGCCCAATTGAAATTGAATCAAAACTTCTGTCAATGGAGATAGAATAAAAGAGAAAATATTTATAATTTCTTTATGAGCAACAATCAGCATATGTAAGTACTGTATAAAGAACTAGAAGGTATGTTTATTTAATAATGTGATTATCATAAGGTTTTGTTTATTTTATGACAAAAATAAGCAAATTTAAAGGACATTTTTTCTTCCCAGATTTTTTCTTCCATATTTCTTAGAAAATCTCTTTAGAAATAGATGCATTATTCATTTTCTTATGAATATCTCTAGGTTCTCAGTTTTATCTAAATAGTGAAATATTTATGCCTAACAAACACTTTTTTTTCACCCAATTCAATTACTTATTTTCTTCAAGAAAATTGTTTCTAGCATTTATAGGAGGAGTAGGACTTACAAAGAATGAAGTTACTATAAATTATCGAAATAGGTAACACCCCTGATTTCAACATTTGTAATGGGGGGAACTACAATCTAATATCAAAGGGAATTATGCTTGTAAAAATGACTAGAATACAGTAAAACTAATTATAATGAACTTGGTAGCTCCCACCATTATATCAGTGCCTGAGGATTTCTTGAAAATCCTTGCATCTTAGTAGAATAGTATGAGCATTATGGCATTATTGAAATCATGAGGATTGAAGTTGGAGACACAAGTTTAAAACCTTAAGTAATTTTATAACATTCCTTACCTGTTTTGTTAGCAGTAGTGGTGTTTATAATGGAATGATATTAATATCAATTATTGTAAGGACAGTATATAGAAAGCATTTGGAATCCAGTATGTTGCAAATCAAAGGAAATACTGTAAACTATGACTGATTCTTCTACCCTGACTACACCATTGACCTATAGGCTCTTTAAAATGTTTTTTTAATTGTTTATTGATTTCAGAGAGGATGGAAGAGGGAGAGAGAGAGTAATATTGATAATGAGAGAGAATCATTGGCCGACTGCTTCCTGCATGCCACCTACAAACTATTCAGCCAAAACCCCAGCATGGGCCCTGACAGGGACTCGAGCTTTGACATACAGGTTCATAGGTCACTGCTCAACTATTGATCCACACTGGCTAAGCTGGAGGCTTTTAGCATCCCTGAGCCCCCTAGCTGTATATTGTAAATGGTAATAAGATTTCACACCTAAGTGATCTTGAATTTGATCAGTCCACATTTCTTTTCCTGTCATTACTATATGATGTGATTGTAAAGATGGACCTGTAGAGTCCAGAGGAAGATTTACAATTGAATTAAAATTTCAAGATTATACAGGCACCAGGTTTGATAGTTTTAATGACTTTGTAAGAAATTATTTTGAGGATTTACATTTATTTCTTATCTTTGGAAATTGCCAGCAACCTACCTTCATCCCCCTCACACACATACTTCTTTATTGAATCTTTCTTAAATAAGCATTTTTAATATTCATTTGCCACCTGAAAAATGAGACATGTTATGCTTTTCTAAATTTAGTCTAAATATCCTAAATTGGTGTCTATTCTTTTATATTATATATGTATATTTAGTAATATTTATAGTATACAAGTGAAATTTTATACTAATCTACTACATATCTAGGAAAATACTCACATAAATATAAATTGGTTATATGTCATCCTAATAACAGTGGTCTAATATTATCATAACTATTATCTCAAGATAAAATATACTCTTAAGTCAAGGCTATTAATTTCTTTGGCTATATATCCAATTCTCAATTAGTATTCCTGGTAAATATGAAATGTTTTAACAACTTATTTAACCAATTTATTATGTCACAAACGTTTTCCCTTGGAATGAAGCAGATGAAGAGAACTTTGATCAGTAAACTTTTACCTCTCTTGTAACCTCATTGCCCTCCTGTGCTTACATCATTGGTACTATCATGAACTCATATTTTGTAGAATTCATGTTTCAACCCACTTGTTCATTTGTGTGTTAAAACTGTATGATTAGAGAGCAAGTGCATTTTAA
>PVJN01017165.1:0-40921 GCA_004026805.1 Lasiurus borealis
TTGCTGTAGTCTGACTGAGTGAAATGGGCAGGACACACCATGGAGCCCTCCTGCGGTCCCTTCCCAGCTGGCCAACGTCCACATCCCTCCCTGGCCCCAATGGTACACCAGTAGGGCCCCTTGGCATGGCCTGCACCCTCTTATAATTTGGGACCCCTCAGGGGATGTCGGAGAGCTGACCAGTCTGAGGCACCCCACTGGTGCACAAATTTATGCACTGGGCCTCTAAGTAGTAAATATAATTAATCCAACCACATTCTTGTTTACAGTAGGCCACCAGAATAGGACAGATTCAAATCCTGCAGCAATATGATTTCTAGCCTTAAACTCCTTTGGCACTCTTCCTGGAAACCCAATGAAATCTGTGTATATATGGGGATCAAAGGAGCCTCCTGGACTCTCTCTCCTCTTCCTAGTCTGTCTGTCCATTGAAAAAGGTTTACAATATACCAAAGTGAAAAGGATAGCCAGTTGTATAAGAGTGCAAGTTCCATTCCATTTGCTGAGAAAGGCCACAAGTAAGGGTCCCCCATAACAACACCAGACATCAGCACGGGGTATCAACAGTGCAGCATGATTGGCTTCTGAGGATACTTGGCCATTTACACATCTGGATAAGTTTCTCATAAACTCCAAATACTGTTTTCTCTCCCCTACCCCCTACCAAGAGGCAGGAGGTATAGTTTATGTTAGAGGATGAGAGCCAGATCATTTGGGGTGACCTTGCTCTTTACCTCTGTTGAATGGGAACAACAGGGAAAGAATCTTACAGGAAGCATTTCCCCAGGCAGTTTCCTCCTGGTACAAGGCAAGCACATATTCCATCCCATTACTGTCTGAGGTCCACCCAAATGGAGATGGGACCACTTGGGTCTCTAGCCTTCTTGCCACACAAGCGTAACAGTCACTTTTATTTAGGGCATGTACAGAATATTTAATCCATTCCGCCCAGGCATTCACTCCCTTATATCCTACTTCTATTTGCATGGTACTGGCAGTGGCCTAGAGGATCTTGTTCGGTGACATCTATTCCTAAGTATAGTCCTAGCCAATCTTTTGACCTAAGAGCTGAAATATCCAAATCATTCAAGTTATCTATAACCATTAATTTAACTGGGTAAGCATGATTCAGATTGTATACCTTTCTCCAGCCCACATTGTAAGCACTTCCAATTTGCCAGATCCCTAAAGCAAATAGAACTCAGTACATGATGGTTATTAAGACAGCTCACAGTTTTTAGAATCAATTTCATGGGGATATGTCCTGGTATGACTGTTCAAGTTGAGTTGTGTCTGCCCTTAACCCATGTGTGATGGGTACAACATTGCTCTACAGTCCAAACAGCAGTCTCTGTGGTAAGCAAGACATGTAGGGTCCTTCCCAGAAGCGTTCCAACTTGTTTTCCTTCCAAACATAGTCTTCTGGTTGGTGGCGATGAACCGGAAACTCAAGAAGTGGGCCTTGGGTCAGGAGGCCTTCTAACCTGAGAGACTTTAAAGTAGAAGAGATACCCAGTACATAGTTCTTAAAAAATTTGCTTCGCAGATTCCACTGTGGAAGATGATGAGGCATTCCGGAGCCTAATGGAATTAATTACAGCCAACTCTAGGTAAAAAAAAAAAAAAAACACATACACACACACAAATACACAGAAAACAAAAACAAAAAACTTTGATTAAAATTTAAACCCTAGGAAGGTTGTCAAACCCATTCTACCAAAAGATTAGATGGTATTCAGAGTGACAAGAGGGTATTAAACACAAACATAAGCTAGTAAAATTCCAGTTCCCACAATTAAGATTACTTTTTTTAAATATCTGGTTAATAGAACATATAATAATTTATAGAACTTTTGCTTAAGAAAAGGACTAACCAAAATAAGGTTTATTTTCTAACTTCATTTGTCCTTGGGTATAGTCAGCAAATGACACTATCCTGGTTTGCTTTATCCTGGTGATTCCCTGAGACCCCGCCCCACCTAATTTACAACCCCACCCAAGCTGTGTGCAGAGGCTTTTGCATATGAATGGCCTGGCCTTTTGTAATCTAAAACCTAACAAATTGCAGCTGGGTCAAAGAGCCCCAGAGCCTCCAAAAGAAGGCCAAGGCTGGACAGCAGCTAGCATTGCTTCACACCTTGGCCTCATCTGTGCACCTCTAAACCCCAAACAAAGAGGAGGAATCTGCAGATCTCTCTGTAGCTCCTGCTGGGTGGCCTCAGGCAGTGGCTGGCTTTGTACCTTCCTTGGAGATCCAAGAGCCAGTGTATCCAGTGGTCAGAGAGAGACCACCCAGATTATAACTCTTCACATCCAGAAGAGATACACTCAGTGGGGAGACTCAGTGAGCACCAAAGCCCCACTGAAGCAAGTCATGCCCCATAAGGATCTTCAGCACAGAAGTTCTCCCATTGTAGAAACAACTGATCATCACAGCCAATTTGCCTGGCGGTCAATTCCTCCCAGTGATTCCAACAGCAATCAAAGCTTAACTACAACAAGACTATGCACACAGCCCACAGAGGGTAATTAAGGAGGCTGAGACACTGGGCCCTATAGGACACCTAGTACAGAAAGCCACTTTATTAACACAGGAAAGCAGCCAAAATGTGGAGACAAAGAAACAGGTCTCAAATGAAAAAAATGGAGGAAAGCAAATGACTGGATATAGAGTTTAAAACCATGGCTATAAGGTTACTCAAGAATCTTCTAGAAACCTCCAAGAAATTTAGTGAGACCTTCAAGGATATGAAAAAGAACCAAATAGAAATTAAGCATGAACTGACTGAAATAAAGAATAATGTGCAAGTCATCAAAAAGCTTCCAGCAAACAAAAGCCCAGGACCAGATGGCTAATCAGGGGAGTTTTATCAAAAATTCAAGGAGGAGTTAAAACTTATCCTCCTCAGATTATTACAAAAAATTCAAGAGGAAGGAACACTTCCAAGCACCTTCTATGAAGCCAGCATCACCCTTATACCAAAACCAGATAAAGACAACACAATGAAAGAGAATTACAGGCCAATATCCCTCATGAACATAGATGCCAAAATCCTCAACAAAATTCTAGCAGATCGGATCCAGCAGTACATCAGAAAAATCATACACCATGACCAAATAGGATTTATCCCAGGAATGCAAGGATAGTACAATATCTGGAAATCGATAAACATGATACATCACATAAACAAAATTGAAAGATAAAAATCACATAGTCATATCAATTGATATAGAAAAAGCATTTGACAAAATCCAATACCTTTCTTGATAAAAACTCTCAACAAGGCGGGAATAGAAATATCATACCCCAACATAATAAAAGCCATACATGATAAACCCACAGCTAACATCATACTCAATGGGCAAAAACTAAAACCATTTCCCCTAAGAACAGGAGCAAGACAGGGATGCCCACTCTCACCACTCCTGTTTGACATAGTACTGGAAGTATTAGCCATTGCAACTAGACAAGAAGAAGAAATAAAAGGCATCCAAATTGGGAAAGAAAAAGTAAAGCTGTCCTTATTTGCAGATGACATGATACTGTACATAAAAAACCTAAAAGACTCCATCCAAAAACTAATAGACTTAATAAATGAATTCAGCAATGTAGCAGGATACAAAATTAATGCCAAGAAATCTATGGCATTTCTATACACTAATAGTGAACTTACAGAAAGATACTAAAAAAGCAATCCCATTAACCATCGCACCAAAAAATTAAGATACCTAGGAATAAACTTAACTAAAAATGTAAAAGACCTATATGCAGAAAACTACAGGACACTGAAAAAAGAAATAGAGGAAGATGTAAACAGAAGGAAGAGCATACCATGCTCATGGATTGGGAGAATCAACATCATTAAAATGTCCATACTGCCCAAAGCAATCTATAGGTTCAATGCATTCCCCATTAAAATACCAATGGCTTATTTCACAGACCTAGAAAGAGCTCTCCAAAGATTCATCTGGAACAAAAAAAGACCCTGAATAGCCACAGCAATCCTGAGAACGAAGAATAAAGTAGGTGGGATCTCAATACCAGATTTCAAGCTGTATTACAAAGCCACTGTTCTCAAAACAGCCTGGTACTGGCACAAGGACAGACATATAGACCAATGGAATAGAATAGAGAATCCAGATAACCACCCAAACCACTATGCTTAACAAAGGAGGCATGAACATATAATGAAGTCAGGACAGTCTCTTCAATAAATGGTGTTGGGAAAACTGGACAGATACATGAAAAAAAAATGAAACTAGCCCACCAACTTACACCATACACAAAAATAAACTCAAACTGTATACAAGACTTAAACATAAGATGAGAAACCATAAAAATACTAGAAGAATCCACAGGCAGCAAAATCTCAGACATATGCCAAAGGAACTTCTTCACTGATAATGCTCTTAGCGCAATGGGAGCTAAAGAGAAAATAAACAAATAGGACTACATCAAAATAAAAAGCTTTTCACAGCAAAAGAAACCATTGACAAAACAACAAGAAAGACCACTGTATGGGAGAACATATTTGCAAATGTTATCACTGATAAAGGTTTAATCTTCAACATCTACAGGCAATTTATACAACTGAATAAAAGGAAGATAAATGATCCAATAAAAAATGCGCAATGGAACTAAATAGAATCTTTTCAAAAGAAGACAGAAGTAAGACCAGGAGACACATAAAAATATGCTCAAAGTCATTATTTATCTGAGAGATGCAAATCAAAACAACAATGAGATACCATCTCATACCTGTCAGAATGGCAATCATCAACAAATCAACAAATGACAAGTGTTGGTGAGGAGAAAAAGGAACCCTCGTGCACTGCTGGTGGGAATGCACACTGGTGCAGCCACTGTGGAGAACAGTATGGAGTTTCCTCAAAAAACTAAAAATGGAACTCCCATTTGACCCAGCAATCCCACTCCTAGGAATATATCCTAAGAAACTAGAAACATCAAACAGGAAGGTTATGTGCACCCCTATGTTCATAGCAACACAATTTACAATAGCTACAATTTGGAAAGAGCCTAGGTACCTGTCAGCAGATGAGTGGATCAGAAAACTATGGTACATCTACACAATGGAATACTATGCTACCATAAAAAAAGTAATTCTTACCATTTGCAGCAATCTGGATGGAACTGGAGAGCATTGTGCTAAATGAAATAAGCCAGTCAATGAAAGAAAAATACCACATGATCTCACTCATTTATGCATAATAAAGAACATTATAAACTGATGAACAAAAAGATAGATACAGAGGCAGTAAAGCATCAAGCAGACTGTCAAACTACAGTGGGAAAGTTAGGAAGAGGTGGGGTAGATAAGGGATCATCTGAAGGACTTGTATGCATGCACATAAGCACAACCAATGGACACAAGACACTGGGGGGTTAGGGCATGCATAGGAATGGGGGAAGGGCAATGGGAAGATATGTACACATGTAACACATTAATAAAAATTAAAAAGAATAATGTACAGAGATCCCACAGTAGACTAGAGGATCCCAAGAATCAAGTCAAAAATTTGAAATAAAAAGAAGCGTAAAACACCCAACCAGAAAAGCAAAAAGAAAAAAAATCAAAAAATGTGAAGATAGTGTAAGGAGCCTCTGGGACAACTTCAAGAGTACCAACATCCAAATTATAGGGGTGCCAGAAGACAGAGAGCAAGATATTGAAAACCTATTTGAAGAAATAATGACAGAAAACTTCCCTTAATTTTTTACAGAGAGGAAGGGAGAGGGAAAGAAATAGATTTACAAGTCCAGAAAGCCCAGAGAACTCCAAACAAAAGGAATCCAGAGAGGACCACACTAAGACATTTCATAATTAAAATGCCAAGGGCAAAAGACAGAGAGAATCTTAAAAGCAGCAAGAAAAAAACAGTTACCTACAAGGGAGTACCATACGACTGTCAACTGATTTCTCAACAGAAACTATGCAGGCCAGATGGGAGTGGCAAGAAATATTCAAAATGATGAATAGCAAGAACCTACAACCAAGATTACTCTACCCAACAAAGCTATCATTTAGAATTGAAGGTCAGATAAAGAGCTTCACAAATAAGAAAAAGCTGAAAGAGTTTATCACTACCAAACCAGTATTATATGAAATGCTGAAGGGTATTCTTTAAGAGGAGGAAGAAGTAGAAAAAGGTAAAGATAAAAATTATGAACAACAAATACATATCTATCAACAAGTGAATCTAAAAATCAAGTGAATAAAAAAAAATCTGATGAACAGAATAAACTGGTGAATAGAATCAGGGGCATAGAAAGGGAGTGGAGCCCTAGCCAGTTTAGCTCAATGGATAGAGCATCAGCCTCCAGACTCAAGAGTCCAGGTTTGATTCTGGTCAAGGGTATGTACCTTGGTTGCTGAGACATACCCAGTAGGGAGTGTGCAGGAGGCAGCTGATTGATGTTTCCCTCTCATCAATGTTTCCAACTCTCTATCCCTCTCCCTTCCTCTCTGTAAAAAATCAATAAAATATATTTTTTAAAAAATAGAAAGGGAGTGGACTTATAATTATTGGGGGGAAGATGGTGCAGTGAGTGTAGGAAGAGACTGGACAAAAATTGTACACCTATGGATGAGGATGGAGGGGGCAAGGGCAAAAGATGGCGTGGAGGGGAGCTGTGGGAGAGGAAAGAGGATTAACTCTAATAATCTGAATAAAGATTTAAAAAAAAAAAAAGAAATGTTCTTTGGGAAAGGGGTGAGAATATAGCCTTGGGATCTAAAGGCTCAGTAAGAAGTCCCTTCCTTTTTCTCTGTCACCCATATGCTCCCTTTCCCAGATAGACATACCTGACCTTCAATTCATTCCCCCTTAGTATTCCCAAGATAGACATTAACTCAGGTCTATGTATATACTTGTGGGCCCAAAAATGGGTCTAGCTGGTCAGCTAAGCCACATGGGTCTTTCAGCAGAGGTTTTAACTGTTTTGCTTTGTTTTTTTAACACTGCTCCAACTCCTTTTGCAACTTAGAAAAGCTGGTTCCTGATGGTGCAGAGGCTTCAGGGCTGGTTGGAGCCTTCTCAGGACAGTCCTCCTCCTGACAGGAGGTTGGGGATTATAAATCTTGGATATTCTTTCAAATTGTCCCCTGGTCGGATAGGGAGGGAAAGGCAGCACAAGGGATTTCATTTCTCTGTCTGCCCTTGTTCTCTTTTAGGCTTCTCTACTTTTACAGGGAAAAGGATGACTGGCCTCTTACTTCAACAGAGAGCATAGTCAATATCCTCTTGAATGACTGGACTTTCATTATTACATATTTATAATTATTACTAAAAAGCTCTATTATAAATTGCTCATTTTAGTTGCATTATTTATTATATCTTAACTATTTTGAGATTTTAAAGCCAATTATTACCTAAAGCATTTTCTTGACTAATTTTGTAGGAGGGATAACTCAGTGTGAAAGTATTATTTTATTTTTCTCTATAGAAATAGGAGTGCCCCCACTTCACTGCTAGAGGGTACTTCTATAGATCTGTCCCTCCCAGTGTTATGGGAAAAAAAAAAAACAGAACAATGAGAACTAGTTATGGTTATATTCATTATGGGAAATATTAATTATACTGTTAATTATGATTGCCCCTTCTGTTCAAAGAAAGGACATACCAACCTGGCTTGGAGTCATATGCCCAGAGGCCTGGGAGTCACCCTTGGAATGAGTTCCATCCTCATTCAAGAACTGCCCATTATCATGGAAGCATTAGCCTTGTTGTACAACCCAGCCTGCATAGCTTACTTCCCCATATTCATAAACCAGGTATGAGCAAACTAAAGTCACTAAAAGACAGAAAGCCAACATTACATTACAGACACAGACAGAAATCTCACTAGCTAAGAGTTTCTGGTGGCTAACACCCTGAGAGGGAGAGCAGGAAGAGTCCCCAAGATTGAGGATTCTTGGCAGCTGCTGGGCCATCCTTCAATCTCTGTCATGTATTCAGCCTCATCACACATAACTGGACTTTCCCAAAGTGAGACTTGCCCCATCTTTAAACAAATTAAACAAACAATGAAGAGACATAAATCATCAACAGAAAAATTCTTATACAGGCACGCTAAAAGTTTATACCACAGAATCCCCTGCATTAAGAACCACTAAATCAGAGCAATGTCTTCTGTCCCTGGTTTGGGAATTGCCCCTCCCCAGAATCTCAGTGTTCTTCCAATGGACTATTTTGGAGGCATGTATTCCCGAGGCCTAGAATTTCTGTTTCCCATCCTCAGCAGGACTTTTGTGACTATGTACTCAACCTGCCATGCTGGAGGTTTCTTGTACTCCTCAAAATCTGCTTCATCCCTCTCTGGCTGCTTCCCTCGAAGGAGAATGGAACTACAGATCAGAACTCCACACTCACTTTATGTCCAACACAAATCCCAGCCACATATATCTGACCTCCAAGGATACCCAATCAGCAAAGTAGTACTCAGTCCAATTTCCCACCTTGACTCATGCATGAAGTTACCTGACTGCCCTGGTTCTTGCTTGGGCCCTTCATGCATTGCTGGTTGACTCTCGATCCTGAGCTCATTGTTGGCCCAGAGGTAATAGCTGTCCCTCCTCACCAAGGCCACCACAACTTGGAAGTGGGGCACACTTCCTCAGAAGAGGGGTACAATTTCCTCATGATAACAAACAATATCCTGGACAAGCCCCCAAATTGTAAGAAATAAGACAAGTCCCCGAATTCAGGGGTCCTGGTAGAACACGAAATATACCCGGGAGCCAGGCAACAAGGCAAATATCTTTACTCCTGCAGCACTGTGCGCAGAACGTAGTCTGGTAGCATGCACACACTGAGCAGAGTCTGCTCAGCTTTCTAATCCTGATGCACATGACCTGTCCCTCACTCTTGATTGGAGTCAGGCTCTCAGTCTTTTGCAATTGGCTAATTCAAAGGGACGGGGCTGGCCTTTCCCATTTCAGGATGGTGGCCCAGGGGAACTGCAAGTCTAAACTGTTCTTTAACAGAAAAGATGACTTGTTTATTCTCACACTTAGTCTCCTCAAAACACTCACAAGTGAGCACATATATTGCGTGAGGGTGAATTACGGAGCTCTTCACCTATCAGCGGTTAGGATTGCCTTGGAGTAAGGCGAGGCCACTGAGAATTGCCCACAGAAATTCACAAATCCAGTAAAAATTGCCCTGATTTCCCAGGGGATAAAATGTGGCCCTGCAACTTTAGAAATGTATGCATTTGGTAATATGTTTAAATCATATCTACTCGGGCTTAGAGTAGTACCTAGGAATTATATAGACCTCTTTGAAATGTAAAGAGGACTGACTACAAATCTTCTGAACTGTATTTTGGTTGTTTTTATTAATCCCTTTCCAGTGTGGGACTCCTTCCCTCCAGGCAGTTTCCTGTTCTGCGTAGATAATCCCATCTGGAGTTTCCTGCAGAACCTTCCTGTTCATTTGTGTTGTGCTCTCCATTATCCACCCACATAGAAGGTTGCATTGACATCTTTAAACTTTAAGTAACAGAAGGACACAAATATTAGTTTTCTCAGAAGTCTTTGAGGAAATCTGTTGGCAATCTCTTTTTTTCTGTTTCTAAATTATTTCATTTTATTTTCTTTCCTTGGTTTTGTTGGGTAGCAGGGTGGGCCTCGTGTAAGAGAATCAGCACAGAGATAGGCTGATATTAACCTGAGGGGGATCAGGTGCAGTTGCTGACAGTAGGCACGTTTGTTTGTTTGTTTGTTTGTGGTATATTTTTATTGATTTCAGAGAGGAAGAAAGAGGGAGATAGAGATAGAAACATCACAATGAGAATCATGGATCAGCTGCCTCCTGCAAGTCTACCACTGGGGATCAAGCCCACAACCCGGGCATGTGTCCTTAACCAGAATTGAACCTGGGACCTTTCCGTCACCAGGTCAATGCTCTATCAATTGAGCCAAACCAATTAGAGCAGTAGCCATGTGTTTTATATTCATTTGTCTAAGGCATGTATGAAGACAACATGAAGATGCCATGCTCTAAGCCTGCCTCATCACTTTAGCTGGGTCTGAATGACACTATTGGGATGAACCTGGTTATTAAATAACTGGAAGGGAGCAAAGGGAAGGCCAACTTTTATAGGAATGCCATTTGTGCAGCTTTGCCAGACAGCTGCAATAGAGATGCAGGCCCAGTAAAGTCAGGGTGACCAAGGGAAGGTACTTGCCTGACTGTCACACCTGGGAACAGGTCAGTGGCCAGAGCAGACATGGCCATCACAAGTACAGGAAGATTTGAGATAGATAAGCACCTAAACTAAGGAATTCCCTCTCTTGTTGTTCTTGCTCTCTTGCTTGCTTAGACACCTGGCCAGCAGGACTCTCACACCCCTGCATTCGCCCACAGCCATGTGGACCCCCACATAATAGTCTAAGGACTATAATTAGCCTCAGGCTACACCAGAACCAGTTCTACCATAAAACAGAAACTCTGGACACTGGCTTCGCTGAATCCCCAGCTGCCCGATTTCCAGGATGGTTTAAGGGAAATGTGACTTTGCAAACCTAGAGATGCAATTCCAAGCAAATAAAGATCACTCATCCTCCCATGCAAGTCTCAGAAAATATTTTCTCTCGAGATATCATAAGAACCCAACTCCCAGCACTCAATGGGGAGAGGGATACTCAGCTTCCACCAATAACATGAAGACAATATTTAACAGGAAAAGAAATTGTCTCATGTCTTGGGCACTCTGTCTCTGCATGGGCCAAATTCTCTTTTTCCACTCTAAGGTTTTGGAGAAACCAGATCTGTACCCTTCATTAGCCAATCAGTGGGGTCTCAATGGAGAAGGAGATGGGCTATGAAAATGCTGAGTCATTGATTTGACTGCTGAGAGTCACAGCCTGGCTGTACAGGGGTGGCTTTTGTATCCACCTCCTCCAAATGTTTGCTTCTTGTCTGATTGATGAGAGATCCTAAGACTCATGGCTGGTGCTCACTGAGCTGTCATCCTGCTTGGCTGGGTAGGCAGACAATACGGAAGTGGGGAATGGAGCTACTAGCATTAATTACCTGATGGAGAGCCAGCCTTCATGTTTTTCTGACATGTATTGAGTGGATAACAGAGAAAATCTCAAAAGGAATTAATGAAATAAAAATAATTTTACCAAAATGAATGAAAGCTCATATCTGCTTTTTACCATCAATTTGAGGACATCCTTAGAAAATTAAATTTAACAGAATAAAATTGAGTATGGACTGTATAGAGGGGATATTGTATCAAAGTTAAAAACCTCTGAATTTGATATTTGCATTGTGGTTGTTGGAGAATATCCTTGACCATAGGAGATATATACTAAAGTTTACCGGTATAGAGGCATAAAGGGTTATGATGTCTGCCACTCACTCTGGAATAATTCAGCAAAATAATAATAGCAATAATATGAGAAAGAGCATGCATACAAATCTGGACAGATGTTAACACTCATAGGATCTAGGTGAAGGATATGTAGGTATTTGTAGATTCACGCAATTTTTCTGTAAGTTTAAAAGTTTTCAAAATATAAAGTTAAAAAAAGCAAGGCACAGTGATTCCTCATCAAAGACATTTGATTGAGAGCAGTCACACAGACAGATGCAATCAACTGGAAAAGGTTCCCCAGAGTGCCCGGTGCATGCTCTCTGGGCCTGTTTCTCTCAGGATTGTCTTGAAAGGTCCAAAGTACCTGTGGACAGAGGCATGGAGTTAAAGGTTGTGGTCCATTAAAACACTAAGAGTTCTCTGCCCTAGCCAGTTTGGCTCGGTGGATAGAGCATTGGCCTGTGGACTGAAGGGTCCGGGTTTGATTCCAATCAAGGGCACATACCTCATTGCAGGCTCAATTCCTGGCTCTAGTCAGGGTTCATATGGGAGGCAACCAATCAATGTGTCTCTCTCACATCCATCTTTCTCTCTCCTGTACCTTCCATTCTCTAATGGGGGGAAAAAAGTATCCTTGGGTGAGGATTAACAACAAATAAAAAGACTAAGAGTTCTCAACCAACACACTCAACCCATGAAGTGAGGCCTTATCTGCTTAAGGGACCACTTGGGGCAAAAGACACCAACCACTCTGGGAGTGGTGGCTCTGCCTTTTCTCCTCTCCGTGGAGAAGCTGCTCAAAGGCCAGCTCTTTGGGCTGACCTCCAGATTTTAAGCAATTTTTGAAGGTTCTTTAACCCACCAGCAGAGTATAAACTGTGTATTAAAGGGATCGATGACTGCCAACTGTCCAGCTCCTTAACTTCTCTTATCTCATTCTTCAGCTTGTTGGCCTTCTCCTTTACCCAGAAAGGCAAGCTGTAGGGAGAAAATGACACCCTGAGTTTGCATTTGTCCGATGCAAAATTTATCAGCATGGTCAGTAAGAAGGCCTCCAATTTAGAAGATCAGTGTCAAATAAAACACCATGCTAATTGTTCACCATTTGTCCCTGCCCCAAACCCAGATCTTTTTTCTGCCCTTCTCTGTCTGGGAAGCTGACCCCTGCAGCTGTCATTACCTTGACTCCTCTTTGAGCTGGGCTTGGCTCATGAGAGGCACCAACAGAAGATGAGAAGGTGAGGAGACAGGATGAGATATTTCTTACCTAATTCCTGCCCTGTCTCCTGAGGTACCCAGTTCTGGCAGCAGCCACACTCTCCACTGCCACAGCTCCTTCTGAACAGCCCTTCTACTCCCACTGCCCTGCAAACCATGATTCCTCCTCTTGCTGCTCAGACTTTGGAGTAGTAAAAGCTTCCCACTGCCAGGAGTCCCTGGGTGCTTCAGCCTCCCATGTGAGTTTTCGCAACTTGTTCACACATCTGTAAAGTTCTTTGTTAAGCTGCCTTCAGAATCCCAGCTGAGTGTGCCTCTGTTTTCTGCTGGGACCTCAGCTAATGCAAACACCCAGGGTCCTCCCAGTCTGTTGAGATTTGAAATGACATATGTTGGGCTGGGCTGAGTGCAGCTATCAGGCAGTGAGACTCCTGGGATGAGTTGAAGCCGGGATATGAAAAATGTTTTTATGTTTTGGTAGCTAGGACTTCCATTCTTTTAAGGAGAAATGCAACATGGGTTGGGAAAAGCCCAGATAAATCTGTTGAGGGTAGGAAAGACCCTGCAAAGAGGAAGAGGAGTACCATGTAGACCAAGCATATCAAACTCAAGACCCATAGGCCGCATACGGCTCACAGTGAATGTTTTTGCGGCCCAGCCAATATAATGATATGTAAGAAATGTTTTAATAAGAATTTAGTAACTTAATTTTTACAATATCCTGTTATACATAATTATTAATAATGAACTACAACATTCATTAATGACCAATTACTATAATCGTGTTGCATTCATTTCCCTTACACGCCTTCCGCACAGGTGCACAATTTCTCTCTACTAATACTACCAGCAGCAAATATTTTAGCAGCTGATTGCCACGTCATTAGTCTTTACTGACTTGTTTGGTGTGCGTGACAGGAAATATTTGGCTATTGGAGAACAAGAAAAAATGGGTTTATTTGTATTACGCTTATTAATTTGTGCAGTTATCCAGTGTCTGGTAAGTTAATGTTCAAGAAAGAAAAATATTAAAATTTTAATTTTATTGAAATGTTCTATTATTTTATGCTAATGATTACTCATTTATTTCAGCTCTTTGTATTCAGCATGTCTCTATTGAAATAAACCTACATTTCTATGAAAATTGAAGCTTAAACCTTGTTTATTTGGCCCATGTTAGCCTTCGAGTTTGACATGCTTGATATAGACAATAGATGGGCATCAAGATTATCATTTAAAATTATCATTTACCAACATACCCAAATAATAGAAGCCCAAGTAAAAATAGCAGGATGAAAAGTAATATACTGACACTCTTTCTAGGCTGGAACCTTGCTTCAGTAAGTAAAGTTCAGAATGGAACTAAGCAAAAATATGAGATCCAATGAATGATACTTTCTTCAAATACAGGATTACTCCAATGGCTTTCTCTCTGCCTTTTCACACTCTAACCATCCTCCCTGGCTGCACTCATTTAAACATGTGTCTTTCATTGCCAATAATCTTTTATGTTTCAGAAATCAGGAACCTTGTCTTTTTCTCCATATAAACACACACACACACACACACAGTGCATACCGAGCACACCACCTGGCATCTGGTAGTTGTCAATCATATCTTGTGAGAAGCCCAACTGTCAGAATCCACAGAGACTTGCCTCCAAGTGTCTCACCAACAACCCTCTAAAAAACTGTCCTGCCTAGCTGCTGGGATTCAAAAGGTCCCTGTGTGCTGGGTGTCTATGAGTTTCTCCATAGGAGAAAATAATAATTGATATTTTCATAAAGATCCTATATAATAAAAGCTTAATATGCTAAGTGTCTGGTCATCCGCCCAACCAATCAAAGCATAATATGCTACAGATGCTAAGGCCACTCATCCACTCACTATGATGTGCACTGACCACTAGGGGGCAGGCACTCAATGTAGGAGCTTCCCCCAGGTGGTCCGTGTGCTCCCACAGGGGGAGCACCGCTCAGCCAGAAGCCAGGCTCACAGATGGCAATGCAGTGGCAAGAGCCTCTCCTGGCTCCGTGTCAGCACTAAGGATGTCTGACTGCTGGCTTAGGACCACTCCCCCCCTTCAAGTGCACAAATTTCATGCACCAGGCCTCTAGTAGGATAATTAAAAAACAGGGTGGGAGAACTCACTTGGGAATTTGTGGAAGAGGCTCAAGTGGAATAAATGTATCATATTTCTTTTCATAAGGCACTCTGAAAAACAGAAAAAGTAAAATGGACTTACTTCTAGAGCAAAGAGGTCACTACATCATTGTGTTCAATAAAATGTCTTATTTCCTCATTTTAATTGTCATCTATTAGCTTCAAGATTATAAGGGCCATAATTCCTATTTTATCATTTTAGTGAAAATCATTAAATCAGTTAATTTTTAATTTGTATTTTTAATACACCAACTATTTTTCTTTTAATTTAATGACCTTCCCTTTTTCCTTAATTGCTTTGGTCTAAGTTTAGTTACAAGTGTAAGTGAACCCAACTAGTAATTACTAATCAAAAACCTGCTTCAGTATGAAAATAGAAAAGTCTTAAAAGTTTTGGTAATAATAAGGAATAAAAATAACAACCACTTTTTCTAGTAAAGATCCTATGTATAATTTTAATTATATACTCACATGTATGCATACACTAGCGAACTACATATGGACATTTTTAAGAATTTTCACCAACCATGTTTTGTTGAGATCTACCCTTTTAAAAATAGAATTTATATGTAGTAAAGAAAGATACAACTCCTTTAAATTTAACTAAATAACCCTGGTATTAGCATATACTTACAATGAAAAATTCACTGGTGGGAGAGTTGCTCCTACTTTGTAGAAGTCCTTACTCTGTTCTGGATACATATATGGATTATCTCCTGGAGTTAACGTTGGGATTCCATTCCTGGGATCGATATCTGTGAATGTGTTTTTAAAATATCATTAAAATACCTAAAAATTATCTACAGATTTGCTTTAAGTATTGATGGGATGCTTTAGTATGAGGTACATAAAGGAATCTTAAAGTTCTGTTTATAATTGTCTTCCCTTGAGAATACGACAAAAGTGTGAGCCGCCCTAACCAGTTTGGCTCAGTGGATAGAGCATCAGCCTGCAGACTCAAGGGTTCCAGGTTCGATTCTAGTCAAAGGCACATACCCAGTGGGGAGTGTGCAGGAGGCAGCTGATCGATGTCTCTCTCTCATCGATGTTTCTAACTCTATCTCTCTCCCTTCCTTTCTGTAAAAAATCAATAAAATATATATATTTTTTACAAGTGTGAGCCTATATTGGGGACATTTTCTAAAAGTGTTATATTGACCTCACCCTCGGAAAGAAGAATAGCTGAGGTTTGTATTAAAAAGAATGGTGAATCAGAGATATTTCTGCAACAATGAGCAAAAACTGACTTAGCCCAGCCAGCATGGTTTGTTGGTTGAGCATCAACCGAGGAATCAGGAAGTCACGGTTCACTTCCTAGTCAGAGTACATATCTGGGTTTTGGGCTTGATCCCCAGTGTGGGGCATGTAGGAGACAGCTGATCAATGATTCTCTCATCACTGATGTTTCTATCTCTCCCTCTCCCTTCCTCTCTGAAATCAATAAAAATATATATATTTTTTTTAACTCTGACTTAAATCTTTTCATCCCTGAACATGAGTGCCCCTTGAGTCCCTGAACCCTATAAAGCTTGAGAAGCAACTGTCTTTGGCGCTGTGCCTCTCAGGAGGAAGGTAGGTAATGAGAGTAGCCCTCCTCCTTCTGCTTCAAGGACGGGGGCCGGGCTGCACCAGGAGGTGGCCTTCCCCTGTGAAGAGCAGCCACACTGCTTATTCTGCTAGAACGATGACACCCACCTCAGCCCCTTCCAACACTCAGGAACAAGTACCACATGAGTAATCACTGGAACTCGAAAGGAGACAGCCGGTACAAGATAGTCACTGAAACCCACCTTTCTGACACCAGATGCGAGAAAGAACAAGCCTGGGGCTGCCAGGCGAACCTGGCCTTGGGATCATGTTGCGGGCCCCGGACTGAAGCAGTCCGTTTGTCTGGTCGCATCAAAGCCCAATAAGACATGAGCAGGAGTTTGCAGCCAAGAAAGTACGGATTTATTAAGGAGATGGCACCATGCCCAAGAGTCTCAAGTGAGCTAATGCTCAAAGACCTGGCTCCCCGACGGCTTCCAGGCAATGGATCGTATAGGGAAAAAATCATCAATCATGGTGGCTGAAGGAGGCAAGGTCATGGTCTCCACTGATGGGGTGAGGCTAGGGGTAATCGATTGTTGCATCTGGTCCTGATCTTAGCCACACTCTGAGGCAGAAGCCCCCGCTATTTTCACGTCCAGTCACTAGATTTTTATCTCAGGAGTTGGGCTCCTCAATGTCCCCCTATCAGTGACTACCCTCCTACCTCCTCTTGTCCGGCTTTTCATGCATTCTCTACCTAAATAAAATCCTTAGGTTTCAAAGCTATTTGTTGCTGATACGAGTTTAAAAGCCTATTTAAAACCCAAAAATGAGAACTTTCTATTTCTTTCTCTTTGTAGTCTTGCTACAGCGATTCTATTCATCCCGGAAGCTGTGGCTGCCTCCTACACTGGTATTTCTGTAGAAGAGTATGTGATAAAAGGTCTGCTGGTACTCAGCAACACTTCAGGGTCTTTAATAAGTTATGGGACACAAAACTCAGCAAGTTAAATAGGAAGATAGATAGATAGATAGGTAGGTAGATAGATATGCTTATAACAATGACCTTTAACTAAATAAGCTATGAAATAATATACACTTCAGGCTAAGGTGTATGGGATGTTTTCCTTGTAAAGAATATAAAGTGCAGAGTAAATGCATGTGACAGACAGCATCTAACTGAAACACACGTGATTTTTTTCAAACTTCCATGAAGGTTTCTATTAATAAGTATCTGAGAGAACTTATCTGATGGCTGAAATGTCACATTAGCATTTCATGAGATTCAGAGAAAAACAAAAATGTGGATCAGCATCTGCTGTGAGTTCTTTGCTGAAAAGTGCAGCCTGCCAACCATCCCCTTCACTTGCCCATCATCCTGGCTGCACTAGGCTGGCCTCGCAGGGCTGCCCCCAGCCACGAAATGCTGGGCCTGCAGAATTATGACTCCAGGGTGTTTTCAGGCATTGCACAGTTAAGGTCCAGGGGGACAGCATTACCATATTTCTTCCTCCCAAGGCACTTGTCTACCGTCCTCTCTGCTAGAGACCTCCTGTTGCCGAGGAAGACCCCCTTAAAGAAGCATTGCTTTCCAACGTGGTAGGTGTGGATATTGCTGCTAAGCCTCGGGTAAAATGTCCACTCAGGACGCTGCCCATCTTCTGCAAGACATCAGAAAGCCTTCCATTAGCACCGCTGCCAGCCCCGGCACGCAACGGGTGACAAAAGGTCGTGAAAACTTCCCAGGCACCCTCTAGCTGTACGCCCTTTATCAACATGCATAATCCCTTGGCCCTACACCAGGGCAGGTTAGCCGCTCTGGGACTAAACACGAAAGGAAGGGAATTGGGGAGAAAGCTAAGAACCAGATTTCTGGGCGGTTATAATTAGAAACAGGTAGCTATTTATTTTTTCCTCTTTAACTTCTTTTTAATTTATTTTTTCCTTTTTAACTTCTCCAAAAATGAAGCCAATTTTTACGACTGGAAGTAATGTATGGGTTGGGAAGCTCAGAGACAGTTTTACAAGCATCTATGGTTCAACTTTCATCTGATAAGCGGGGTAGGAAGAAGAGAATGTCCATCAACCAGGGAAGGGCTGGGTAGAATATGGCATTGGCAGCAACAGTGGCATATGCATGCACGAGGGTGACACTGGAATACATGTACATGTGATTATGGCAAATGAGAAAGGCTGCTGGGAGACCTCAGGCAAGTTACTGAACCTCTCAATGCCTTTGTCTTCCCACTCTATACTTTTCCTATAAAATTGCTAAAGGGATTTTACATGACAAAAGGTTCCCTAAAAGCTCTCTGGTTGCCTGAGAAGCACTTGGGCTCTGTGGTTTCAGAGAAAGAACAAAGGCTTTGGAAGCAGGCAAGTTACCACTCCACTCCCTCACTATGTGTACTGGTTGAGGTCACTGAACCTCTCCAAGCCCAGTCTCCTTGTGTATAAAATTATTAGCCGCATAGATCCATGTGTATTGACACAGAAAGAGCTTCAGGATCTATTTACTTCGAGTGAAAATAGTTTGTATACTATTTTCTACTAGTGAAAATATGGTTGAATACTACCGCCCATATATCTATACATACAAACCTGCATTCCACATTTTTGGAAGATAGTCTATCTATTAAACTCTTCACAGCTATGGGGCAGAATGGGGATATTGTTGGAGACTACTGGGGAAGTGGTTTCTTTATATATTTAAAATATTTCTTTGATTTTTATCCTTACCCAAGGATTTGTTTTATTGATTTGAGAGAGAGAGAGAAACACTGATGTGAGAAACATTGATTGCTTGCCTCCCAAATGTGCACTGACTAGGTACTGAGGCCACAACCGAGATATGTGCCCTGACAGGGAATCAAACTCGCAACCTTTGGTGTATGGGACAATGCTCCAACCAACTGAGCCACCCAGCCAGGGCTATCTACTTTATTCTTTTAGCATTTTGATTCCATTCTTTTATGGTTTTTATTTAAAGGCATTTTATATATTTTTGAAGAACGGGTAACTATGCTGGGGCATAGTTGTTGTGAGAGTTAGAGATGAAGCGTGTCAAATGCTTGGCATGTAGTGGGTCTTCAGTGCATGGCGCCCAACAGTATGGCAGACTTCTAGATGGACCCTGGGCTTGGAGGCACGTGGAGGAGGATCCAGGGCTCACTCACTAGTCTGCGGCTTTAGCAGGCTACACTCCTTGAGATACTTATCCTTTTGGATTTCAGGCAATGAGGTTTCAGAGGAGTGGTCAGAATGTGAGCTGGAGGGTTTCAGGTCCAAATCCGCAGCAGGGCTGGCAAGGGAACAGAAGGGTTAGAGTCTTTCACATGCTCGGCTGGTATTTATAACTTGATCTTACATATCTTACACTAGAATTATCCTCACTTGTGATAATTAGGCCTACCCTTCCATACACACCCATGAACATATAATTTTTATTTATTCACAATTTGAGACACTAAAACATACTCAAAAGTTGCATGCTTAAAAACAGTTTGGTGGGTTCTCAAAAAAAAATGTACTATAGAGTTACCATAAAACCCAGCAATTCCATTCCTAGGCATTTAAGGTTTACCCAAAAGAACTGAAAACAGAAGATCAGTTGGTTGGAGCATCGTCCCATACACCAAATGGTTGCCGGTTAGATTCCCCATTGGGTCACATATCTAGATTACAGATTCAGTCCCCAACCGGGGTGCATAGAGAGGCAACCGATCAATGTTTCTCACATTGATCTATCTTTCTCTCTCTATATATATATCCTTGAGTGAGGATTTAAGAAGAAAAAGAACTGAAACAGAGACTCAAACAGATATATGTAAACTAATATTAATTGCAGCATTATTCATAACAACCCAAAAGTAGAAAACACTCAAATGCCCATCAGTAGATGAATGGATAAACAAAACGTTGTGTATACATACAATGGAATATTATTCAGACATAAAATGAAAAGAAGTTCTGATATATACTACACATAGATGAACATTAAAAACATTATGTTAAATGAAATAAACCAAAACACAAAAGGTCAAATACTGTATGATCCTATTTACATGAAATATCTAGAATAGGTAAATTCATAGAGACAGAAGGTAGATTTAGTACCAAGGGCGAATAGAGAGAAGAATTGGTAACTATTGCTTATTAGATACAGAGTTTCCTTTTGGGGTGGTGAAAATATTTTAAAAATAGTAGTGATAATTGCACAACATTGTAGGTGTAATGACACTGAACTGTACACTTAAAACAGATAGCCCAATCAGGTTTGGCTCAGTGGTTGAGCGTCAACCTATGAACCAGGAGGTCACAGTTCAATTACTAGTTGGGACACATACCTGGGGTTGCAGGCTTGATCTCAGTAGGGGGCATGCAGGAGGCAGCCAATCCATGATTCTCATCATTGATGTTTCTCTCTCTCTCTCCCTGTCCCTTCCTCTCTCTGAAGTCAATAAAAGCATATTTTAAAATAAATTAAAAATGGATACAATATAAATGTTCAGCTATGTATATTTTACTACATTTTTTTAAAAAGGGACGATGTGCTGATACATGTTATTATATTGATGAACCTTGAAAACATTATGTTAAATTTTAAAAGTTAGACACCAAAACCCACATGTTGGTGATGCCATTTATATGAAATGTCCAGAATAGGTAAATCTGTAGAGATAAAAAGTAGATTAGTAGTTGCCTAAGGCTGGGAGTTAGCAGACAAAAAAAGTGCATGTTCAATAAAACCATTAAGTGGAAATTAAAAAGCAATAACTATAAAAAGAAGAGGAAATAATCAAAAGCAAACCTAGATTGAAATGGTTCTATAATAATGGAGCAGTATGTTTGGCACTGAACTTCTTGGCAGTTGAAAAGACCTACAACAAGGTACTGTGGGTGTCAGCAGAAAAGCAGCTGGTGTAAGCAGCTTTGTATGGGATAGATGGCCTTGGCCAACGTTTTCAGGTATCTGTTATCAAATCATAGGCTCTTTTTTCATAAGATTACATCACCCTTATATTTGAATAGTTTCAAAACAACTTCATATGCTTGTGTTTGCTCCCTACTAACAATCTTGTGATGCAGGTTGGGCCACTAAAATCATTTCCACCTAAAAAGAAAATGGACCTTCAGAGAAGGTAAGGCTAAAACACACCTAAGAAGGGTCAGAGCTTGATCTGCAGTCTCACTCTAGAGTCTAGATGATGTTGCCTAAAATAATCAGAACAAACTCTAGTACAATAACTTACAAGTTTTAAATAAACATATCTTTGAACTTTGGTAATGTGCAGATAGAGTAAAAATATATATATACATATATAACCAGTTTGGTTCAGTGGATAGAGCGACGGCCTGCAGACTGAAAGGTCCCAGGTTTGATTCTGGTCAAGAGCATGTACTTGGTTGCACATCCCCAGTAGGGGGCATGCAGGAGGCAGCTGATTGATGTTTCTAACTCTCTATCCCTCTCCTCTCTACCAAAAAATCAATAAAATATACTAAAAAAATACAGAGGCCTCAGTTCAAAACATGATGATTTTGACATTGAGATAAAATAAATCTCTTCTAAATATTTTTGAAAAGGCTTTGCTGAACAAATTGCATAAAAAGATTGCAAGGATAAAGGAAACTTTCTAGAAGAACTTTAGAAAGTTCTTCTAAAGTTTGCTGGACAAACATTTATCTGAATACAATTTGTGGTAGGCAGTGTTCTAGACACTGGGGAATCCAACCACAGTCCCTGGTCTCAAGGAGCTTAGAGTCAAGGGGCAGAGGACATGGACAGATAAGTAGATGATGGTCGAAGAGTGAGTAAATACAGCATGGGAAGAAACAGGTTTTAAAAAGAATAGTATAATATGATCTTAATTGTGTCAAATAAATGTATATTTATATGAATAAGAAAGAAATCTATGTTTTATTCTTATGCATATTAAAGACATAACTATCAATCTATATATATAAAAGCCTAAGCAGAGAAATCAAGATGGCGGCATAGATGAATACCTCCACTACTGCTTCACACAACAATTTCAAAACTACAGCTAAAAGACATAACCACAGGAAAGCTGGCTGAGTGGAAATTCTACAACGAGAAGGAAAGAGAGGGACTTACAGAAACTCAGAAGAGCTGCAAAAAGCTGAGGTACAAAGACACACATGGGTGGTGGAGGGCATGACTAGCTTCCTCTAGTGGAAGGGAGACAGAAACTCCCGACTGCACTGAGTCCCAGTTCCAACTGCACTGAACCTCAGTTCTGGGCAAGCCTCACACAGGGGAAGTCTGGACTGTCGTAAAAAGGGAGGAGTGGATGGGAACTTAGGAGAGCTGCAAAAGACAGAGGTCTGGAGGCATGCACAAGTGCACACAGAGAGGACTGACTGCTGATTGTGCCACTGGCTTTCTCTAAGTGTGAGGAAGACAAAACCTCCTGACTGTGCTGAACTCCACTTCCAACTGCAATGAACCCCAGTTTGGGGCAAGACCCTGGGAACCCAACTCACATGGGTCTCTGGAGCACACAGAAACTCAGGGAAACTGGAAAGGCAGAAGTTTGGAGGCGTGCAAGTGCATGCAGAGGGGGCTGCAGTGATTACCGAGGAACACTGAGACTCAGGAGCCACATAGGGCAAGACTGACAGGAAGCCAAGGCTGTCTCTGCTCATCCCTGAAACTCCACCCCATCCAAGCTGAACACAGAAGCTTTTGCAATTTTAAGGTTGTATCATAATGTTGACTCCAGCATAGAAGTTCTCCCAGCATAGACACAGTTGATCCTCAAAACCAATTGGCTTGGAGGTCAATTCCCCACATTGATACCAACAACAATCAAGACTTAACTACAACAAGGCTGTACATACAGTTCACAAAGGGGTGCACCAAGAGAGTCCACCTCAGGTAGAGTGGGAGGCAGAGCTACTGGGCCATATAGGACACCTAGCGCACAAAGCTACTCTGCCAACTCAGGGAAGCAGCAAAAATGCAGAGACAAAGAAACAGATCACAAATGAAAGAAATGGAGGAGGGGACAGAGGACATGGACAGATAAATAGATGATGGTGGAAGAGTGAGGAAATTCTTGAAAAACCTTATAACCGTGGTTTTGAACCCTATATCCAATGATTAGATGGATAGAAAAGATGGATAAATTTAGTGAGACCTGAAAGGAGATGAAAAAGGACCAACTAGAAATTAAACATACACTGACTAAAATAAAAAATATTATACAGAGACCTAACAGCACACTAGAGGAACGCAAGAATCAAGTCAAAAATTTGAAATACAAAGAAGCAGAAAACACTCTACTGGAAAAGAAAAAAGAATCCAAAAATGTGAAGATAGTGTAAGGAGCCTCTGGGACAACTTCAAGCATACCAACATCAGAATTATGCGGGTGCCAGAAGAAGAGAGAGAGCAAGATACTGAAAATCTATTTAAAGAAATAATGACTGAAAACTTCCCTTACTTGGTGAAAGAAATAGACTTACAAGTCCAGGAAGTGCACAGAACCCCAAACAAAAGGAATCCAAAGAGGACCACACCAAGACACATCATAATTAAAATACCAAGAGCAAAAAGACAAGGGGAGAATATTAAAAGCACCAAGAGAAAAAAAGTTGATTACGTACAAGGGAGCACCCATACAATTGTCAGCTGATTTCTCAACAGAAACTATGCAGGCCAGATGGAAGTAGCAACAAATATTCAAAGTGATAATAGCAAGAATCTACAACCAAGATTATTCTACCTAGCAAAGCTATCATTCAGAATTGAAGGGCAGATAAAGAGCTTCACAGATAAGAAAGATCTAAAGGACAAAGGACATGGACAGATAAATAGATAATGGTTTGTATATTTATATTTTATGTTTTGGGTATTTTCACAAACCAGTATTATATGAAATGCTGAAAGGTACTCTTTAAGAAGAGGAAGAAGAAAAAGGTAAAGATAAAAATTATGAACAACAAATACATGTCTATCAACAAGTGAGTCTAAAAATCAACTGAATTAAAAATCTGATAAACTGCCCTAGCTGGTTTGGCTCCTTGGATAGAGTGTTCACCTGTGGACTGAAGGGTCCCAGGTTTGATTCTGGTCAAGGGCACATGCCTAGGTTGTAGGCTGGATCCCAAGTAGGGGGCGTGCAGGAGGCAGCTGATCAATGTTTCTCCCTCATCATTGATGTCTCTATCTCTCTCTCTCCCTCTCCCTTCCTCTCTGAAATCAATAAAAATATTTTTTTTTAATCTGATGAACAGAATAAACTGGTGAATATAATAGAATCAGGGGCATAGAAAGGGAGTGGACTGACAATTCTCAAGGGGAAAGGGGTGAGTGGGTGCAGTGAGAGACTGGACAAAAATAATACACCTATGGATGAGGACAATGGAATGGAGGGATAAGGGCATAGGGAGAGGTGGGAGCCAGGTAGAAGGGAGCTATGGGGGGGGGAAAGAGAAACAATTGTAATAATCTGAACAATAAAGATTTATTAAATAAATTTTAAAAAAGCCTAAGCAACCGTCCAATTGTTCGACCGGTAGCTATGTCATGCACTGACCACCAGAGGGCAGACAATCAATGCACAGACATGGAAACATGGAACAGATTGATGAATCTTAGAAGGGTTGGGGGAGTAGGGAGGGGAGGAAGAGATTAACCAAAGATCTTATATGATAGTTGAGGCCTGTGCTTGAGTTTGTGCACTGGTGGGGACCTTCGGCCTGGCCTGCAGGGATGGGGTGAAACCGGCAATCCAACATCCCCTGAGGGGTCCCAGGTTGTGAGAGGGTGCATACCATACTGAGTGACCCCACCAGTGCACTATCAGGGTCAGGGAGGGACATCGGAGGGACATGCGGGAGGGCTCCAGGGTGTATTCAGTCCGTTTTGCCCAATCAGCCAGACCCCAGCAGTGAGCTAACCTACCAGTTGGAGCGTCTGCCCTCTGGTGGTCAGTGCAAATCACAGACTGGTGGATCAGTTGACTGTCTGCCCCCTGGTGGTCAGTGCATATCATAGTGCACAGTTGAGTAGCCTGAGCATATCATTAGCATATTACATTGTGATTGGGTTGAACGAATGACCAGATGAGCAGACACTTAGCATATTAAGCTTTTATTATATAGGATTGTTGATATCAGAGAGGGAGGGAGAGAGAGAGAAACATCAATAATGAGAATCATTGATCAGTTACCTCCTGCATGCCCCACACTGGGGATCAAGCCTGAAACCCTGGCATATGTCCCGATCAAGAATCAAACTGTGACCTCCTGGTTCTTAGGTCAATGCTCAATCACTGAGCCATGCTGGCCTGGTTATTGTGATTTTTTTAAATGCTGGTTTTATATTTTCAAAATTTTTGCAATGAGTTGAAATTACTTTCATTATAACAAAATTTGTTAAAATAGTAGTTTTAAAATTTTTTACTGTAAAAGATATATACATAGAGAAAAATACCCAAAACATAAAATATAAATATACTATTATAATTAATTAAAAGCAAACATCTAGGACAAGAAACAAAGCAAGGCCAGCTCTCCCGCCTGCCTCCCAGAAGCCATCTTTTCCCAGAGAGGATCCTCATAGTAATCATTTATTTGCTTTTCTTTAAGATTTACTCCCTATGTGTATATGTATGTATTCCTAAAAAACATAGTTTAGTTCCACCTGCTTTTGAACTTCATAAGAGCAAGCATTTGCTCAGCACTGATTATATGCCAGGGAGTCATCTAATCACTTGCCCAAATTCACGCAGATACTAAGTGGAAGAGCTGGGATTTTAACCCAGTCTGGCTCCAGAATCCATGTTCTCTCCAAAAATGTCAAGCTACCTATTAGACTGTTGGCTCCCTGGTCAGAGTTTGCCCCACTGTCAATGGCTCTTCACTGGATCCTTACTTACTCTGGGTGAGCAGACACACTGCAGGGGCCCGGAGGTTCACTGACACTTGGACCTGTGACAACAGGAGTCGAGGGGCTGACCCTTTGGCCAGAAGATGTTGTGTTGTGTTGAGAAAGCATCCCTTAGAGTCTAGAAAATCCTGTGTATAGTACCTGCAACACATAGATATCAACATTTGATTACATTGATGACAATACTAGTACTTTCCACTCTATCTTATTCCCTAGATTATAATTTTTAATTAAAAATGTTTAATGTTGACATAATCTGCAGGTGTCCCCCTTTTCCTTGCATTTTGCATTTTGCATTTTGCCCATCTCCATCTCCTCCCCCCTACCCCAACCTTTCGATCCCTTGGCTTTCACCAAACTATCGTCCGTGTCCATGGGGTAAGTATATATGTTCTTTACCTAATCCCCTCACCTTCTTTATCCAGTCACCATCACCACCCTCTCCTTGGACACAGCTAGTCTGTTTCATATATCCATGCTTCTGATTCCATTTTGTTTGTCAGTTTATTTTGTTCATTAGATTCTACATATCAGTGAGATCATATGGTATTTGTCTTTCTCTGACTGGCTTATTTCATTTAGCATAATACACTCGAGGTCATCCATGCTGTTGCAAAGGGTTTTAAGTTCCTTCATTTTTAATTAACATTTTTGAGCACATATTGTGTACTAGATATTATGTTAACATTTTACACACATTTCCCCCATTTAATTCTCATAACTACACACAGATGGTAGCTATTATTACCCTTCCATTTTATAGATGAGGAAACTGAGGCTCAGAAGATTAAGCAACTTGCCTAAAACCACATATAAAGTAAACATCTTGGCCCAGATTATATTACAGTTCTTATGACAGCACAGTCTGAAATCCTAACCATTATGCTATATTATTTGCACCTCCACTTAGTCCACTCTGAACTAAGTGAAAGAGATAAGATCTAACTTGAGCAATATGTCACTGTATTGAGCATCTCATTGCAATTTTCCAAAGGATTTGTTCATGGAAAGACTAATGAATATTGCTGTCCTCAGACCTCCCATGAGTCCCTCCTCACACAGTAGTGTCATCTTTCATTTATATACACAACTTTCCCACCAGACTGTGTCTTAGCCATCATAATAGCTCAGAACACAGCCAGACACAAAATAGATGCTCCTACCCAGCACTGCTTTCCACCCTGTCCTATGTCTTGATTCCCAGCTGCACATTATTTCTTGCACAATATTCCCCACATTTGTCTTGGGGCCCTTGTTTGATAATATGCAGATTCCAGGGCTTTGACCCAGACCTTCCAGAAAAGACCTGGGAATCAGTGTGTTTAAGAAGCACCTCAGGCCCTAGACAGTTTGGCTCATTAGATAGAGTTGGCCTGCAGACTGAAAGATCCAGGGTTCAATTCCAGTGGAAGGCGCATGTCCTGGTTATGAAGTCAATCCCTAGTAGGGGTGTGCAGGAGGCAGCCACTCAATGATTCTCTTTCATCATTGATGTTTCTATCTCTCTCACCCTATCCTTTTCTCTCTGAAATTAATAAAAATGTATTTGAAAAAGAAAAAGAAAAAAAAAAGGAAGCAACTCAGGTGTTTGGTTCTCAGGGCCAGTGGAGGGTTGAGAAAGAAGCAGAGCTGTGAAAAGGAGAGCAAAGTCCCCAGAAACTAAAGGAATAACCACCCATATACTGAGACTCAAAAGAAGCATCAGGAAATATAAAATATTCTACACTCTCTGACCACAATGCAATACAATTACAGATCAATAATTAAAAAGACAGCCAAAAGCATCCATAAGCTTGAAACTCTCCTCTCTCTTCCTTTCTGAAATCAAGAGTTAATAGTCATGACAAATTATGAGATTGTTGTTGTTTTTTAATCATCACCTAAGGGAAAGTTTTTATTGATTTTTAGAAAGAGAAGAAGGGAGAGAGAAAGAGAGAAACATCAATTGCACATGCCCTGACCAGGGATCAAGCCAGAAACCTTTTGGTGTATGGGACAAAGCTCTGATCAACTGAGACACCAGGCTAGAAACAACCTATGAGTTTTTATGCATGTATAATATTAAAATAAATAGCTGAAGATTTTAAAAAATGGGCAAAAGATATGATTGTGTATCTATATGTATAAAACCCTAATATGCAAATAGACCAAATGGCAGAACAACCAAACAACCAGTCGCTATGACATGCACTGACCACCAGGGGGCACGTGCGGAACATGGCAGGTGCTGGCAGAGGTGGGATGGTAGAGCAGGTGAGCAGGGGTTCCAGACCAAGGCAGGTCACCAGTCACTGTCATTGGGGTGAGGCTCTGATGGTTACGGAAAATTCTTTGCTCCCATACGCCACGGTTCCAACTAGTGCTCCCACCTTCAACCAGCACCAGAGCTACTGCTCACAGGCACTATCAGAGCCCAGTGCTGGCCCAAATCACTCAGCACCATCAGCAGGTTTTAGCTGCGGCTGCCAGACCTGATTGCCCCTCAGGACTTCTCCACTTCCCCCTGCTCCTGAGGGGTGACTGAGGCTGGCAGGTGCCTCTCACACCCCCTGCTGGCAACAGCCCTGCTCATACCCGCAGCCAGTTCCAGAGCTGCCACTCGAACCCACTGCCCACACCAGGCGCTGGCCCTGATGGCTTGGCACTGCCAGCAGATGTGAGTGGTGGCTGCTGACCCGATCACCCCTGAGGGCTTCTCTACCTCCTGGTGCTCCAGAGGGGCTATCAGGGCGGGATCAGTAGCCGGCTCCACTGGCTGCTGGTGCTGGCCCCAATTGCTCCATGCCGGCAGTGGGTGTGAGGATGGGCCAAGACCCACCCCTGTGCCCACTGCAGCCTCATAGCCCACAGTTCCTTTCAAAGTGCATGAATTTGTACGTTGGGCCCCTAGATTCATTCAATAAAATACACACACATACATAAATTTGGGGAAAAGTTCATCTCTTCTAATAATCAAAAATCTGAATTTAAAATGAGATACTATTACTTTCCATCAGTTTGCAAATACCCTAGGTTGTTCCTGCTTGGAGAAATGGCTTTCTTGTACGTTGCTGGTAGAAACGTCTCCATCTTACTGTGGAGCCTTTGGCCATAGTGTCCTCTGAAGCCTATGAGAAGTGCACTTTTGACTCAATGATTCTACTTCTAGAAACATATCTATGTAAAAGGTACAGAGTTTATGTAAAAGGATGCAGAAAGAACATGTAGAAAAGAAATAAGATCAAGGGCAGAGATGTCCTCTTGATTGATTCTCATATGTAAGTTCTCAGTTATTTATTATAGCACTGACCTATGATAATTTTGCCCATAGGCTTTAACAGCTGTTGACTTTTCATAGTATGTAAACACTTAATTGTGCAGTTACCACTAGAGGACTTGAAAGTTCACCAAAGCGAGAATTGGTTGCTACAGATGGTATCAGAGGGGTCCCTTCACAAGTATTTTTGTTTAGTTTTGTTTTTTATTTTAGGGGCGGGGTGGAGATTTGAATGTATTACATAACCCTGAGCAGTGAGCAGTGAAATCACATCTACCAGGTTAGCATATTTTCTTGTTTGCTTAAGAAGTTTTGTTTTGGCAACACAAGTGGCCTGTGGCAATCCTGGAACTGGAGAGCACTGTACTAAGTGAAATAAGCCAGTCAGAGAAAGACAAATGATCTCACTCATTTGTGGAATATAATGAATAACATAAACTGATGAAAAAAAATAGATCCAGATCCAGAGATACAGAAGCATCAACTGACTGTCAAACCTCAGAGGGAAGGCGGGGGTGGGGTAGAGCGGGGGGGGGGTGTTAAAGGATCAACCAAAGGACTTGTATACATGCATATAAGCATTACCAATGGACACAGACACTAAGGAAGTGAGGGTATGTGCTGAGAGTGGGAATTTTTGGTAACTAGAGGCCTGGTGCATGAAATTTGTGCATTGGGAGGAGGGGTGTCCCTCAGCTCAGCCTGCACCCTCTTCTACCTGGGAGCCCTTGGGAGATGTCAACTGCAGACAGAATCGGACCTAAACCAGCAGTTGGACATCCCTCTCACAATCTGGGACTGTTGGCTCCTAACCACTTGCTTGTCTGGCTGCCTGATTGCCCCTAACCACTCTGCTTGCCAGCCTAATAGCCCCCTAACTGCTCCCCTGCCAACCTGATTGACACCTAAGTGCCCCCTGCCAGCCTGATCACCCACAACTGCCCTCCCTTGCAAGCCATCTTGTGGCAGCCATCTTGTGTCCACATGGGAGCAGCCATCTTGTGTGTTGGAGTGATCGTCAATTTGCATATTACTCTTTTATTAGATAGGATAGCTATGTATGGGCCAGGGGGGTATTTGAAATATCAGGGGGACCACTCTGTAAAGTATATGATTATCTAATCATTATGTTGTATACCTAAAACTAATACAGAATAATACTGTGAGCTATAATTGAAAAAAAGAGATGGAAAATTGTATGTTTTTCATCAGAAATAAATAAATAAATAAATAAATAAGGCCTGTGGTTGCTATAACAGGGAAGATATCTGACAGACAAGGACAAAAGGGCAGTCTCTTTGCTAAACTAGCAAACAGCACATTCTCCAGATCCAACTGACTACAGGATCTTTCCAGAAGTAACTCAGCCTCATACACGACCTGGAGACGCTTAAACGTGGCCTCAAGCTGCCTCTCCACTTCTGCTCTGATAGAAGAGTCTAAGCCTTTCCACTGTAATACTGATGCTCCCATGTGTAGAGGCACATCCAGTAACGTTACCTCTCCATGCCCGGCTCCCAGAGCCTGCCCCACCTCCTATCCAGCTCACCAGGCTGAGGTGAGGAACAAATAAGTTTAGGTGCATCCTTCTTGAAAGGGTCACCATTTGATCATGACAATTGTATTCGACTGCGATAAATATCCAGCAAGCCATAAGATAGGAAACTCTGACAAGTTGCTAAAATACTATGAGATGAAGAAAGACAGTGCAGCCCAAGGACCAAGTGAGGGTTCTGGTGACGAGAAAGGAATTGGGGTGGGGGATGGGGGGTGGGAGGAGTTTGGAAGAAATTCTGTTTCTTTGGTACCATCTGTAGAATTCAGAATAATTATTTCCATTTCTTTAGGCAGAAATAACCCCTTACATAACCAAGGTTCTTTCACACACTTGTCATCTGAGCTAATTTGCACAATAGCACTGTCTGGAAAGGAGAAAATAATACATCAAACCAAGTTAGCTTAATGTGGATACTCTTTAACTAAACATTCAGTGTCCCACCCCTACTCATCTGCTCAAAAAATAACCCAAGGATCTAGGACAGTGGTGGGTTTTGTGTGTGTGTGTGTGTGTGTGTGTGTTTTAAAATATATTTTATTGCTTTTTTACAGAGAGGAAAGGAAAGGGATAGAGAGTTAGAAACATTGATCAGCTGCCTCCTGCATATCTCCTACTGGGGATGTGTCTGCAAACCAATGTACATGCCCTTGACTGGAATCGAACCTGGGACCTTTCAGTCTACAGGCCAATGCTCTATCCACTGAGCCAAACCTATTAGGGCAGTTCAGTGGTTTTTAATTTCTCCCCCACCCCCTTTTATATCACAGACTCCCCTGAGAAGTAATGAAAGCAATGGGTTAAAGCCCTCTCTGCTGGAAAAATGCATATACACCCACAGTTGTGTATTCATCTTCAACTGGTTTTGGGAGCCATTTATTCCTGATCCCCAAGAGTTCTGGTGTGGTCTCCTAAGTGGACATACCTACAGAGCAGAAAAGGAAGCCAGTTTAGAGGCATAAAAACCCCCACCTCCTTGTGCAATAGCTTATGTCTGTTCTGCTCCATGGTACTGCTCTCTGTGGTTTGGAGATCTCAGGGTCTAGTCTCTCTAACTCAGAAACATTGAGCTCCCCTCTATCCCATCCTTAACCCAGATCCACCTATAGAGGAAGTCTAGAGCTTAAAGTTAAAATTTCAGAACCCTTTTCTCCTTGCTGCCTTAGGCACTTTGCAATTAATGATTCCACTTCCTCCTGCTCTCCTTGCCCCACTGTGTAAGTGATTGTGGTGAGTCCTAGCTTCTTACTCTCTCGGCTCTTGTAAAGGAGAATGAAGATATCACAGACCTGGCCCTGGCAGGTTTGCCTCAGTTAATAGTGTTGGCCTGGGGACCAAAGGGTCCTGGGTTTGATTTCAGTCAAGGGAACATGCCTGGATTATAGGCTCAGTCCCCAGTGGGGGGCATGCAGAGGCAGCCAATCAATGATTCTCTATCATTATTGATGTTTCTGTCTCTCTCCCTTCCTCTCTGAAATCAATACAAATTTATTTTAAAAACAAAAGAGAGCTCACAGACTTGGATACAGAAGACCAGGGACCAAGCTAAGACCTGATAGGGAAGATAGATTTTACAATCCCTTTTTGCAGCACAGAGGTCACTCACCGATAACAGGTAAAAGTCAGACTGGGCATATACTCACTCTGAGGTGTCTGAGAAACTGTGGCTGTTCTGCTCCACGGTCCTGTCCTCTCAAGGCAAATATGTCCCCAAACATCCTCCTCAGCCTCAAGAACCAATTGTGGAACTACCACCCATTATTTAATGTAAAACTTTCCTTAGAGTGGTCATAATTTCTACCTGTTCTGTCCCATCCAAACAAAAAAGCATTGCCACAAATCTGCTAATATTAGATCCAAGAAGAGCATGGCTATGGAGACCAGAAGACTGCTGTCAAGTCCCAGCTTCGCCATTTATTGACTGAAGCACTGGGCAGATCAAAGCCCTGGTTCCCTTTTGTAATAAACTCTGGGGACTATGAGGTCCAGAGAGGTCATTTAGGAGACTCCGCTTTGATGCTGTGCTCTGCCTTACAGATGTTGGGTAAATAGTCATAAACTATTGCACAAGGAGGTAGGGGTTTTTATGTCCCCAAACTAGCCTCCTTTAAAACTTGAAATGGTGTCTTCTGGCTTCAAGATACTTGGATATGACGATCAAACCCACACACAGCCCTCCCCATGTTTTAAACTCAACTATGTCCCCTCTCCACCTGGGTTATGCCAGAGTCTCCTTTCTCTTGAACCTTCTCCAGCTCTCCCCTGCAGGTCGCTCTGGAGCTGGAGGGGAGAAGACAGCCCCGTGAGTCATTTCGCCTACATGACTCATTTATGCACCCGTTGATTTTAAGTATTTAAGGCACCCCGGAGCCAGGCTGGGTGTGGCTCAGTGGTTGAGCATGGACCTATGAACCAGGAGGTCAGAGGTTGATTTCTCGCTGGATTGCGTGCTGATCCCCAGTAGGGGGCGTGCAGGAGGCAGCCGATCTATGATTCTCTCTCATCATTAATGTTTCTATCTCTCCCTCTCCCTTCCTCTCTGAAATAATAAAAAGGAATGAATACATAAACAAACAACCCGGAGACAAAGATACCTTTGTAAGAAAGGTAGCCATCAAAACAAACAGAAACTCCGCGAGCCATTGAAAGTCAAGAGGGCAGGGCTGGCCTCTTAATTAGAGCTTCCCTAGTGTTTCTCAGTCTCCTCGCCCGCCACCCCCAACCCCCCGTTCCCCAACTCTCACCCCAGCTCTACGCAGGGGAGAGTCCAGGGAAGATGTGATGAGATCAACTCACCAACTGGCAGCCAAACTGCCAGAAACCTGGCGAGGAACCGAGAGCCAGAGGCTGGAGGGGACAAGGCTGCCGCCTGCACCTCCACGGAGGCGCGTTCCGGGGTTGCCTGGACACCCGCCCAGCAGCGCGCGGCAGCGCGGGTTTGCAGACGCGGGGCTTGCCAGGCCTCCTCCTTCTACATTCCAAGGGCTCCATAGTCCTCGTCATGTGCTGGTCTTCTGAAATGGGAAGAACCAGAGGCTCCAGCCATGGCGGGGCTCCAGGACTACTGGAAAAGTTGCTCAACGTTCTGGACTTTAAAAACAAACAAACAAAAAAAGAAGCATGTGGCTCTTTTCCGGGCCATTTCATTGGAACTGGAGCCTCTGGTGGCAATGAAGGATGAGCGCTTCACAAAGCTTGCAGATGCCCGCTTATAATGGGCCCTGATTAGACAGGATCACCTACCACTTCCAAAGCGCCTTTTCTGGGTGAGGCGCCCTGGTGAATGTTATCGTCCATGGACAGCCAGCTGCATTTTTCAAAATAGAAAGCAGAATTTGAGCAAGGGCTTGCTCAAGGTCACCCAGAAAACAGCTTCATTTCCAAGTTTCCTCACTCCAAATCTACCGCTCTTTATATTATACCAACTTGAATTTATCTTACTAATCCTTCTCAGCATCTAATCAATCTTGCACGGAAAGCTTTCCTTCAAGTGTAGTTTAAGTCCCTCAAATTGAGATCTTATTTCTCCCTAGGTGCAGTGAAAAAACTAACCGTGTTTTTATTTTTAATAACAATTTTTTACAAATTGTAAAGTAAGTGGTCATTGTAGTAATCTTGGAAAATATAGAAAAGGAGTGTTAAGCCCTGGCCGGCGTGGCTCAGGGGTTAGAGCAACGGCCCATGCACTGGATGGTCTTGGGTTTGGTTCCTGGTCAAGGGCACATAGCTCAGTTTCAGGTTCTTTCTCCAGTGGGTGAGGGAAGCAACCAATGGATGTGTCTCTCTCACATCAGTGTTTTTCTCTGTCTCTCTCTTCCTGGGCCCCTTCCACTATCTCTAAAATATCAACGGGGAAATTATCCTCCAGTGAGGATGAGAGAGAGAGAGAAAGAGGGAGGGAGAGAGAAGGAAGAGAGAAAGAAGGACTAGAGGGAGGGAGAGAGGGAGGGAGAGAGAGAGAGAGAGGGAAGAAAAGGAAAGAAGGGTAATGTTAAGACCATAGTCCCACAATCTAGATAAGCTACTTCTCTCGTATCTGTTGCTGTATAAAAAATCACTCCCAAGATATCAATTTTATCTCCTGACTCTGAGAGTTGGTAAGCTAAGCTAAGCTGTTCATGCATGGGCCTCTCACGTGGTTGCAGTCAGAAGGTGGCTTGAGTTTTCTCAATCAGCCTGGTGACTTGCATTGACCATCAGCTGGGACCTCAGCTGGGGCACTGGCCAAATCACCTATACATAGCTTTTGTGTGTGCTATCTCATAGCGTCTGGCATTTCAAATAGGAGCATCCCAGAAGGACAAGGCGGAAGCAGCATTGTCATGGCTGCAGGGAGAAGAAACTTGATCACATGTCTCAGTGGGAGAATCAGGGTCACATTGTATGAAGAGCCTAGGGTATGGGGGGCCTTGTTATGGCCATCTTGGGAAATACAGTCTGCCACACCATTACTAACATGTAAGGGCTCTTGCCCACCTATTTTTTGTCTGTGCATATAAATATCAACATAACTGGAACTAAACTACAGATACAATTTCCTCTCATGCGTTTTTAATTAACACTAGAAGCCCAGTGCATGAATTTGTGCACAGGTGGGGTCCAGCCAGCCAGCCTTCCCCAGTGGGGACCTATTGGGCCAGGCTTTAGCGGGAAGTTGGCCAGCTGGCCCCACCCCAAATCAGGTGTTGGGGGCCGATTGGGGGCAGGGCTGGATGGGGGCAGGAGGACCAATCAAACCCCAGATTAGGCTGGTTGGCTGCTGCAGTGTGCATCACAACCACCAGTCGTTCTGGTCATTCTGGATGTTCCGCCATTCAGGTCATTGGTCTTTTATATATGCTGAGTGGCCAGGTTATTATGATCTCTGAATGCATAATAATCTGGCCACTCAGTATATATCCTATATAATAAAAAGCTAATATGCAAATTGTCCCCTCGACCAGGAGGCAGGCAGACCAACCTCCCATGTCCCCTCCCCCTGGCCAGGCTACCCAGACCCCACCCATGCATGAATTTATGCACCAGACCTGAATACACACACACACACACACACACACACACACACACACACATTGAGGGCAGAGATTTTTGTTCACTGTTTTACACCAAGTACTCAGCATAGTGCCTGGCACATATACGCACTCAATAACCATTTGTTTAATGAATGAACAAACAAATGGGTGAGTGAGGGGGTGGGCGGATGCTAAAATGGCCTGATCTGAGATACTCCCTCTCCTGTTGGCATCCTCCTGGGAGGAAAGAGACCTAATCTGTATCATCAGGTTCCAAGACGAATCCCTGAGTGGAAAATCTCGGTGAGTCCTGTGAGCTGTGACTCATAAACCTCCCCGTGACTCTGCAGCTTTAAAACCTCCTGGGCCACTTTGCCTTCACCCTGAGGCAAATTTTAGACGCTCCTGCACCAGGCCTGCTTGGGCAGCGGCAGGAGGTTTGGCGTGGCACTGGAGCCACATGAGGGTCTTGGTGACCTGCAGACCTCGGACCTCGTGCTGGGCCGCTGGACTGGGCGTCAGAGATGAAGAAGGGGGTGCTGTGTATGTCCAGAACCCTAAAGCCTCCTCCTCCCCTCCTGAAACCCTGTGGGTCTCAGGGAAGAGCATCACTTGACTAGAAGGTCTTCTCCAAAATTCCCTTCCACGTGGCTCAGTGCTGACGGCTCCTCCCTCTGTTGTGTGCCCCAACCAAGCCTGGCCTGGAGGTCACTGTGGAACCCACACAGGAACAGAGGGGTCTGGGGCCCCTGAGGCCAGCAGACCTTCTCTAGGGCTTTGGGGCCCTTCTTGCAGCTCAACACCTGAAATCCTGATGTGAAACTTTGGATTCCAAGGCCACTACTCACGTAAGGGGCACAAAGAGAAGAGTGGGGACCAGCTATAACCATAAGAAATATTACTCATACTCTGTGAACCATGGTGGTTCTGTCCTGGTTAGAGAAAGCACATTCTAACCCGGCCGAGAGCTGTATGCCCGGGACATGGGAGCTAACACTGGAATGCAGTCCATCCTCTTTTCCGAGAACTGACTACCATTATGGAAATACTTACAACCTCAGGGCTGAAACAGTGTAGTCCTGGAGGCGCCTGCACTTTGCAACCCCCAGCCCTATTGCCTGTAACCATTTCAGCTTGCCTACTTTCCCAGGCCTGTAATTCTTACTTTCCCACGTAATCTTTGCCCTTCTAGCCAATGTAAGCAGCTAGCTTATGGGGAGGGTAGAGCAGACTTTTGTGGATGACCTGCTGCTCTACCATACTGCAAGCATTATTGGAATAAACACTCACATATGATTCAGTCCTGTCTCTGCTTAATTGGCTCAAGTAGCGAAAGGTAGCCCAGACCCATTGGTTGTCTGGTTACACTAGCACACACATGGTTGATGTGCCTAAGTATTACGATGAACCATATAAAATTGCTGGTTTTGTAGGCCAAAACTGGTTACATATAGGCAATTGCATGATTCAGGCTAATGGTAAAAGGCACATGGTTCTGGCAGGCTTCATGGCAAGGTCAGCAGAAGGTGTGTTGGACTTAAGCGCCCATTGACCCCCTCTGCCTGTGGGACCCCACTTCACCTCCACTGACTCTGAGAAGGAAATCCCAAAGGAGGCAAGGCAGTGGAAACAGGTGGACGGGCAGGCTGTTGCAGGCTTGGGACAGAGAGGGTCAGTCAGCTCTGATGCCTTCTGCTACCCCAGACCCTTGAAAGCAGCTGGGGCAGCTCTAAGAATCAGGTGCCCAGGGAGTTAGAAAAACAGACAGCAGATGGGGAATGACACCAAACACCCTGTTCCTTTTGGGTCTTGGCCAATCACAAATTGACAGCCATAGAGAAACTTAAAACTGGGAAGATAGTCTTATTTGATGGCTGAATGGTGAGGGACAAAGCCTTGCGTTTGGTAAACCATAGGAGTTGCAAGCTAAATTGGGGACGGGGGCAGGTTTTAAACACTACCTCTCCCCTCAACCATACTGCAGACAGCCAGCCTCTACGGGGGAGCCTCTTCCTCAATGTCAAGAAAAAGTCACCACAAACCCGCATTTAACCTGCTTGTCTCCTAAGCACGCACCAGAGGGCAGTGTAAGCCAAGACATGGGAAGGAAACTGTGGCCGGAGATTCTATAGAGGCATCACAGGGATTCATACAAAGAGGGCGCTGGGAGAATGGGTGCTGAGTGGATTAGTGACTCCGGATCGCCTTTGGGAACCTCCAGCGGTAGGCAGAGGGGTCTTACAAGGATAGGAAGAGGAGCATTAGCTACCTCAGAACTTGCTAACATCTCCGCCGGCTCCCAAGTCCTCAAAGGTCCTCACCCCCAGTTCAGGACAGGCAAGTTCCCAAGCACCTCCTATGTGCTAGACACCATGGGAGGGGCAGGGATGCTAAAGTGAGTAAAACTCAGTCTCTTCCCATTGAGTACCTATGCTATGCCAGTCTCTTCACATTCACTTTCTCATTTAATCTTACAATAGTAAAGTGTTATAAGAATCATCCTCATTTACAAATGACAGAAGAGACTCAGAGGGGTGAAGTACCAGTCCGGTTAGTAACCGGCAATGTTGAAGTTTAAACTGAGTCTCTCTAGATTCAGAGTCTGGGCTCTCACCGCCATACGAGAGCCTTCCCCCTCCCTCAAAGTCTCTGCCACCCCCCACGAATTACCATTACCCGCCTCTTTCCTAAGTAACAAGGGCCCTTTCTTTTGCCTCTATACCTTATTTCCCAAGCCCATTTCTTCAATGATCACGTCTACCTCTGTGACTTTTTAAATGAACTTTCTCACCCTAACCAGTTTGGCTCAGTGGATAAAGTGTCAGCCTGTGGACTGCATGATCCTGGATTTGATTCCAGTCAAGGGCACATGCCCAGGTTGCAGGCTCCATCCCAGTAAGGGTGGGGGGGCATACAAAAGGCAGCCCATCAAGGATTCTCTCTCATCATTTCTCTCTATCTCTCTCCCTTCCTCTCTGAAATCAATAAAAATATACTTTTAAATAAACAAACTTTCTCTCCTAGTTTGATTCTTGGCTCTGAATTCTTTCCCAGCCAGCAATCAAGTACTGAGGCTGCTGAACCAAGGTCTGGTCTGACACCACCTGTCTAATACATGGTGCCTTTTTCACATGTTTATTACATGTTGCAGCTACCAAGCTTGAGAAGACCACATCTTTCCTGCTGGACCCCTAGTGCTCTGGGTGGATTAGTCTGATGAGATGGGAAAGCCACCGTCTGGGGAGGAGGGCCAGGCCAGAAGGGACTCACTGGATATGAGAAGCCAGCCAAACAGAGGAGGCAAAGACACTCCAAGACTTGTAGCGGAGGGCATCAGACCTTGGAAAATGGGCCTCACTGTATGTTAGTTCCCGTGTGAGCTGAAGAGGAAAGAAGGGTGACTGGAAATGGTTAACTTGGTTTCAGCCAACTTGAGATGCTGGCATAATAATGGAAATAGAATACACTTTTCCTGTTTCCTGGAATCGGTACCTGGGGCTCAAAGCTGAGGACAAAGAGGCATTAAGCAATCCATATTCTAAACAGAACATTCCAGTGGAGGGCCAGATTCCTCCTAGGACCTATTAAAAGTCTGCCAACTCTCTGAACATTACTGAATATTTCTTACTTTTCCAGGAAAAAGTAAAGGTTGTGGTGACCTTCAAACCAGCCGGTACTGTGAATGAGCATTATGACATGGTGGGTACCAGTGCAGGCTTCAGAGTCAGACTCCGAAGGTGCAGATCTTGCCACTTCACTTACCAGCTGTACATCCCTGGGCACGTTAGGCTCTGTGAGGCTCAGTTTCCTCATCTGCAAAGGTGGGTGACATCAGCACCCACTCACAGGGTGCCTGAGCAGATTAGTGAGTAAATGCATATCAAGCACTTAGAATGAAATGCAGATGGTAAGAAGCCAATAGTGTGTGCTTTTCCTTCTACGACTCATTTATATCATAATGAAGAACAAACTCAAATCTGATGCAAGAGAAATGTATTTGGCCTGTTCTTCTGGGGAATGGGCAAGGACAGAAAACAATAAAAGCAATGTTCTTTTTTGTAGGCTGTGGAAGAGCCTTGGGCCTTCACCAGGCCCTGCCCACCACACGCTCTGCAAGAAGGACTGCTAAATCCCCTTGCACCTCACTTGGGTGTTTGAATCAGCACCAGGACAAAGAGTCTCCAGAAAGACTGGCTTTAGTAAGCAAATAGGGAGGACTGCCTCCTGGGGCTGACAGGCTCCTCCACACAACCTCTAAGAAAAACGGCCCTGGCCAGTGTGGCTCAGTGGGTTGAGCATTGTCTTGTGCATGGGAAGATAGCCAGTTCAATTCCTGATTGGGGTGCATGCAGAAGGCAACTGATCTCTCTCTCTCTCTCTCTCTCTCTCTCTCTCTCTCTCTTTCTCTCTCTCTCTCTTTCTCCGTCCCTCCCTCCCTCTCCTTCTTTCTTTCCCTCTCCCACTTTTCTCCCTCTCCTCCCTTTCCCTTTCTTTTTCAAACCAAACCAAACAAAAAAAAAACCTTCTAAAGAAAAATGGGAAAAGTCTGGGCAGGGAGCCCATTGGTCTGGAAATTCTCCCCTGGGAAGAACAAGATAAAACTGGAGCAAATGTATAAAATGTATACAGGCCAAGCTGGCATGACTCAGTGGTTAAGCATCAACCTATGAAACAGGAGGTCATGGTTCAATTTCTGGTCAGGGCATATGCCCAGCTTATAGGCTCGATCCCCAGTGTGAAGTGAGCAGGAGGTAGTTGATCAATGATTCTCTCTCACCATTGGTATTTCTCTCTCTCTCTCTCTCTCTCTCTCTCTCTCTCTCTCTCTCTCTCTTCCTCTCTGAAATCAATAAAAAATATTTTTAAAAAGAAAAATAAGAAAATAAAATATATGCAGCAGATTCAGAAATAAATGCAATTT